>JAUTBQ010171704.1:0-11705 GCA_032361185.1 Lepetodrilus ovalis | reverse complement strand
CTTCTGAATAGGCAGTTCTCCCAGGGTATTTGACGGAAGGTTGTGGAGTCACAATAGCTTGGGTTTTCGAGGATGAGTCCTGCACTGCGCTGGTATGTTGGAACATAGGAGCTAATTTAGTCCACGACTATTATTAATAATATAAATATAGTAAGCCTTTATATAGCGCTACTTATACAGATATAGGCCCGGCTCAAGAGCGATCACTAGTATGATCTTTTAAATGATGATTTACAGAATGGATTTGAAAGTATTGACATCATCAGAACTTCGCGCACCATCTGGTTGAGCATTCCCTATTCTTCCCTGACCTCTAACTGTAGTCTGTCCGCATGTTTTAACTTATAATACAGCGCGTTAGTGGCTTTACTGCTGCTGATGATGCTGGTGGCTTCGCTACTAAAGTTTACAATAAGACATTATATATCTCATCTACTAACAGTCTGCGATTTTGTAAATATCGAGCTTTTCATACGGATGTCATCGTGACATCGACGCATCTTAATGCAAAGACAAGACTTTTTCAGGTCGCTTGGTATTACCAGTAAGATACATGTAAATGGTTCCTTCTTTGTATTTTAGGATGGCATAATGTGAAGTTCTTGAGAGGATACCGTCACGTAATGACCAATGCATTATGCATACAACCATTCTGACAGAATTGAATCTACAAGTGGTGTCTGCTACTCCTGTCCCCCGGTGGCACTGTACGTGGAACATTGCATTTATATTTTAATGAGACTAGAGAGGTTATGTCATCTAAAGAACTAGAGAGGTTATGTCATCTAAAGAACTAGATGTAAATTACTACCCACATAGGTGTAAATAACAACGTGACAATACATGTATGCAACTATTGCTTTTAGCTACGTGGTATTCAGGGCACTCCTATAGTAACTTTTCCTTCAGTAACTGCAGTAACCTTACCTCCAGCCTCAGCGTAGTCTACACCATTGGTATGGTTATTGATAACTCTCGCTTAGAGTTACACCTTTGGTAAGGTTGGTGATAACGCTAGCTTAGTGTTAAGCCGTCTTATGCAAGCATGCACAGCAACAAGGCATATGACCTGCATCCGGTCTACAGTCTACACATAGTAGCCGTGTCTGGGGTCTACAGTCTACACATAGTAGCCGTGTCTGAGGTCTACAGTCTACACATAGTAGCCGTGTCTGCGGTCTACAGTCTACACATAGTAGCCGTGTCTGCGGTCTACAGTCTACACATAGTAGCCGTGTCTGCAGTCTACAGTCTACACATAGTAGCCGTGTATCCGGCCTCCAGTCTACACGCCAGTGGGTGTCTATATCCGTGCTGACTCAGAACTGCCTCACATTACGCCGTGTCTGATCCCAGGCCAGTCAGAAGATTGACACATACACAACCTGCCTAAATCACCAGCACGGCCTTTACACCACGTGCATGTCTACATGCAATACATACCGCTGTACGTAATCAAACTCTTATATTTGATGTGTATGGTCTGAGTACTGCGCATGCGTGCTCTCAGAAGAGTTTCATCAACGTCATCCGGGTAACTAGTATAGTTGACAGGTTAGCACGTATTCGGATTAGATTTGGACATTTCAGGAACGTGGGATTTATTGAGAATATGCTTTAGTAATCTGTCAGAGTATGACTGTGTACCGAGGTTGCGACAGATATCTATAGTTTCACAGCAGTAAATGTATCTCACATTAATCAGATTCCTCATATTGTGGAAGGGCAGATCACTGGGAAGAAACTGTTCCAAGGGCATCAATTCGACATCTACAGGATATAATTATTTTCTCAGACGTTGTGATCCATTCTGCTCTATAATCGTATGTTCATCAAGAACAATAATGGATGCGAAACGAAATTTAGCAAGATGGCTTCGATAGACCGATTGGATGATTAGGTGGAGTTTTACAGTATAAAGAAGTATAGTATAGTAGAAGCTATGAAGAGTATATTGAAGTATAGCAGAAGCTATGAAGAGTATATAGAAGTAATGCAGAAGCTATGGAGAATGTATAGAAGCATAGCAGAAGCTATGAAGAGTATACGCCATCACGAGAGATGGAGGTCTAGTAGGGGCTGTAAGACTAGTGTATAGTAAGTCTCAGCTGTAAGACTAGGGTATAGTAAGTCTAAGCTCTAAGACTAGCATAGAAAGTCTAAGCTGTAGCTATTACCATACTACCCTGGTGTAGTTATCATTAGAACGCTATCGCTATAAACCCATCCTGATATTTCCATGAAACCCTAGTAGAGTCTAATCCTTTCAGAGAAAGGACATTAGCAGTAGCTGTAAGCCTATGCTGTAGACTAACCTTCAGTACTGATATACTAGTAGTCATGATGGATGCCTAGTAGAAGCAAAGATGAACTAGCAGGTCTACGCTAATGCTATAGGAATGTCATTGAAGCCCAGTAGAAGCAGAGGCTAACATAGCAAGATCGCAATATAGAGGAGCCGTCATGCATTTACAGGTAAATAGCTCCTCCTAATGTATAGTCTAGTAGCAGTTCTTCATAATGTATCAAGTCTACTCTATCGATGGCGCCTCCGTATAGTCTAGTAGCAGCTCCTCCAACTATATCAAGTCTATCGCTGGCGCCTCCGTATACTAACCATGGCCAGCTTGGACGTGCGGGGGTGATCCAGGATGAGCCAGAGCTTGGTCTGCCAGTAGCTCCAGCCCTTGAGCGCCTCCAGGTCCACGTTGAACGTCTCTCGCTGTAGGGAGGAGTCGAACGAGTCGAGGATGCGCTGATTCTCTATGTACGACCTGTAGTGGCGCCAGCAACACGCCTTGATCTCGTGCTCGTTCATCTGCCAGAAGTCCAGCTCGCGCTTGACCACAGCTCCACACACCTCCAGGGGCACGTGAAGCTCACCTATAAAGACAAAACACACTCATTTTAGCGTGCGAGAGAGAGAGAGAGAGAGAGAGAGAGAGAGAGAGAGAGAGAGAGAGAGAGAGAGAGAGAGAGCGGGGTGATAGAAAAGGGGAGAGATAGATGAGAGAGAGAGGAGAAAGAGAACGAGTTACAGAGCAGACCCATCTACATATATGCCACTGACTGTACGTGTACGCTATAGTACTATGGCCAGTATTCCTATGACCTCAGCCTGTAGTACGGATCTACTTATTCTTTGTTACCAGCTCGTGCTTCTCCTGTACCATTTGTATGCTTGGGCAATTCTTTTATTCAGCTCCAATCTATCTTTCATTGTTTATATCATACTATAAGTAGGTGACATTCAGCTAAAGTACACATCAATATTTATCAATGCTAAACCATCTGATGGTTATCAAGGGAACTACGCTGAAAGATCAACATCCATATTAGTATGTTCCTCCGTGGATTGCCCGACCCCGCGGTACTACCGCACCGACACATGGTTATGTCTGGTCCCGGGAAACTCTCCCTCACCAACTCGCCCTCAACAACTCGTCCTAACCAACTCGCCCTTACCAACTCGCCCTCACCAACTCGCCCTCGCCAAAGCGCCTTCACCAACTCTCCCTCACCAACTCGCCCTCACCAACTCGCCCTTACCAGCTCGCCCTCGCCAACTCGCCCTATCCAACTCGCCCTTACCAACTCGCCATTATGTCGATACAGCAGTAACAGCAGTGGTGTGTTTCCTAACCCGCGTCGACGTCGACATCTACACCTCCAGACCCGCGTCGATGTCGACATCTACACCTCCAGACCCGCGTCGACGTCGACATCTACACCTCCAGACCAGGCTCGCCTGCACAAAACGCAATAGGTCATACTTATTGTAGTCACGCTTTAAACTTAATGACGTGTTTGAAGACTGTTTACAATTACGTAACGTTTGTATTTGGCATTATTCTAAGAATACGTCCCTGGATGGTTTGCTTAGATGACGTGTCGTAATCCTTGATGGCTTCATGCGACGTGGCCGCTGTAGAGTAGGCCTAGGCAGGTTATTGCGTATTGATTGCGTGGTGTGCAGGGGATGGTGGAGGCGCGGGCTGCCACAGCGTCCTTCCCCTAGTTCTACCACAGTCGTCTCACATCCAGTAGGAAATACTAAACTCTTACACTTCCTGTCACCTGTTGAACCCCCACTACGTGCAATATAGATGTATTGAACGCTTAAATGAAAATATCAAGGCCTCTCAACTCCAACAGCAAAGACAGGGATTAGTTTCTGAGATCTATTGAAAGACGAATGTCATGCCATTTAGATGTTGGTAGATAAAGCCCGACTACTACTAGTCTCTGTTAGAATACTGGAGTAATGTTAGAGAAGACAGGGCTCGTGGTTGGTGAACTGGACGAGACTAATACTGTATCAGTGCTTTGTTGATCAACATGATATAATGTCATAGATCATGATGCAAATATCAGAAATCAGATGAATAGCCATAGGGTAGTAAGCGAATTTTCTAACTATTGCTGAAAAGTGTGAACATTTAAAACTAGTTAATGTCTACGAATACCATTCCTCATATTCGATTTCATAAAACAATATTTATTTGCGAACTCTTCCGGGATTCATGAACAGCCAACCTAATGACTGTCTGAACACGTCCCCTGGGCATTCGTGAATGTTAAATATATTGGATGGCCATGAAGCATTTCAGTGAATGTTCCGTTGCAACTCGTGTGGCCATTTCTACTAATGATACATAGCTAACTGCCCATCGTTCTCTACATGTCACGTGATACTCCACACGCTCGTACATATGCGCACCACCCGTGCACGCAGCCAGGGACTGATGAACGCTGACATCTGTCTGTATGTATTTCTCAAAACATCATCCTCATAGTGTGAGTTTATTCACTGGAAGTAATTCGTGCGTCGGGTCAGAATGGAATTGATCTCATAATTAAATTACGATTTGATGGGAGGGCACTCAACAAAAGCATGTATTATTCAACGGCGCAATCATGGCATGTCTCCAACGCGATCGTTGATTCAACCTGGATGTGAGCTAATAACTTCTAGTAGGTCAAGCAGGCAATTCTGGATATTCCAGAGCACTTCAGTCTTGTACGTAACCGACGTGTTCATTGTGTGACTGGGTGGAACTTTCATACACACATCCCGTCTCTAGACATCTGGCTGTTTGATGTTCTACCAGTGGTAGCCATGGCGATATGCTTGTGAACAAGTGGGAGAGGGCTATCCTTGTGTCGTTGATTGTAGATTGGTCATACATAAACAATGACTGCTTGTGTCAAACCCTGGCTCCGCGGATTTATACAGCGTACTTTTTTTCACCAAATGTCTAAGCTCGGGAGTTATTTTTTTTTACAACACGTGATTCTGCGCAGAATTCCGGATGTTAGTCTTGAAGGTCAACTTGCTGTTAAGTCTCTTACTACTCGACTGTTAGATCTGATGATATGTGCATCAAATAAGCATCAATTGGTGTACGCAGAGTATTCACATTATATAGAAATATTCGCTGACACAGCACAGACGAAATGCTAGTCATCAATAATGCATCTCCCTCACCCTCTAACCGTCATCATCCCCTAACCGTCATCACCCCCTAACCGGCATCATCCCCTAAGTCATCATCCCCTAACCGTCATCATCCCCTAATCTGTTGACCTTAGGCAGCTCCGCAACCCGCACATCAAAGTCGACGTCGCCATTTACGTCTCCATCTCACAAATGTGCAATAACGAGGATATTGTGGCAGTGATCCAAGCGTATTATTGTTACCTAACGGAGAAAAGCACTTGCATTAAGTGAAATATAAATGTGATACTAGTCTACTGTAGTTGCTAAATGAATAATATCAAGGATTTCTATTGATAAAGGGGAAATAATATGTCAATCTGAAAAAAAACGGATATATTCCAGAAATGTGGCACGAAGTATTATGGATTTGAACTTATTGCGCTGCATTTAACTTCAACAGATTAACCCAATTCCTCTTAAATCTGTACAGACGCATCTACATCTATCTGTCCTACTTCCAGGTGAGCTGCACGTGCCCCTGGAGGTGTGTGGAGCTGTGGTCAAGCGCGAGCTGGACTTCTGGCAGGTGAACGAGTTCGAGATCAAGGCGTGTTGCTGGCGCCACTACAGGTCGTACATCGAGAACCAGCGCATCCTCGACTCGTTTAATCACTCGCTCAGGAAAGAGATGGTGAACGTTGACCTCAAGGACATCCACGGCTGGAACTACTGGCAAACCAGAATCTGGCTCATTCTGGAACATCCTAGAACTTCCAGGACAGCCATGGTAAGACTGGGTTGGGCTGGGTAAGACTGGGTTTGTATGACTGTGTTTGTATGACTGGGTTTTTAGGACTGGGTTGGTACATCCTCGCATCCAAAAGGTACTGATTACGTTAGCACTTCATCTACCCCTGGAACACATCAAGGGCAAAACTCGCGGAAACAGTCTAATTGAGCTATAAATAGAACACTGATAACATCTATTTCATTGGATAGGTGATGCCAGGGTTAGATGAAACGTTAACGTAATCATTACCTCTGGGTTGGTAGGACTGTACGTTAGTAAGACTAGATTGGTAGGTTTGCATTGGTAGGGTTGTGTGTTGGTAGGACTGTAAGTTAGTAAGACTAGATTGGTAGGTTTGCGTTGGTAGAGTTGTGGGTTGGTAGGACTGGGTTAGTAGGACTGGGTTGGTAAGATTGTGGGTTGGTAGGACTATGGGTTGGTAGGACTATGGGTTGGTAGGTCTGGGTAGGTATGATTGTGGGTTGGTAGGACTATGGGTTGGTAGGACATGGTTGGTAAGACCACCTGTGGAGACCTGTATAGTGGACTGTTGTTTTCACGTAGTTTCATACAGATACATATATTCTGATAGCATGTTATTATCTTCATATAATAAGTATGTTATGTCGTATACAATTAGTCTGGAACAGTTGATTTCACCATAAAGTTCATACCTACTGATACCTAGAAAGAGTTAAGTAAATGCAATTTACTTAATTTACATGATACATGCACATTAAA
Organism: Lepetodrilus ovalis; assembly: GCA_032361185.1. NCBI lineage: Eukaryota > Metazoa > Mollusca > Gastropoda > Lepetellida > Lepetodrilidae > Lepetodrilus > Lepetodrilus ovalis. The sequence goes on along the minus strand of JAUTBQ010171704.1, from coordinate 4,734 downwards.
GACATGCGTAGTGTAATATACAAACAACCCAATCATAATAGAACGTCTACAGGGATAAACGCAAGCATGAATCGCATAATATGCCTTTAATTCAATGTTAACTTGCAACCCATCTTTAAATACCGCTACCGAACTGCAACTATCGTTGAATATTCAACTCTACTGGGAATATAACTGAGAAAACTTGCATGTCAGTCGGGATTAAATCTTCCCAGCGATCTCAAAGAAGCTTTGAATGATCAGTGGAGACCCAACTATTTTCTTAACTGTAGTTATTGCATGGAAACTAACTATCTAGTCGGATTCCTTCTGTAGCTCTTCCTGTCCCGGTAATACGCCATCATTACTAGACTGTCTTCAGGGGCCTGTTGCACGAAGCTCTTGTAGCGCTACAATAGTTGTAACTGGGCTCCGGCCACACTAGAAAGCGTTGACGTTACACTAGTTGTAGCCTACAAGAGCCTCTAAGATAGCCCGATATTTCCCATCATTACACGGCTGACGTTATGAACGCAAAACAGACAACGCAGGAGATGATGCAGCAGCAGCACCTGTGGGGGTGGGGGTGAGGGAGGAGGAGGGGGGGATTACAAGGGGGATTGCCGTCATCAATCTAACGCGATTCCAGCCTCGCCAGATAACGTGCATGTTTCATCACTGTCTTGCATACCTAGCAAAGAAATCGGAGGGATTTCTACAATATTTATTGGGAGGCAACTGGTAGTGACATTTCGCTAATATTGTAAGCAGAGATATTACTTCTGTTCAAAGAGTTATTCAGTTTGCGAGGGATATTTGTTTGTAGTTGTTTATATTTAAGTATTGCTTTACAAGGACCATGACTAGTGATGAAATGCCGTTCGAGAAATACATATATAATTATAAATACACTCGGTGAGGGGTCAGTTCTGCTAGAAAGTGTGTATATCATATCATAGTTGTTGTCCAATTAAATGCGCGCTTAGTAATTGACACGTCATGTTTTCATTTCTTAATCATCATGTAGTACTTTTGATTCTAAGTAAGCACCCACTATAATGAATTGAAAATAAACTCGTCTCCACACCCTATCTAGCAGCCTCGTGATTGGCCGCTCAGCCGGACACTGGTCAACTGCTCACTGTACTGACCTGAAGTCAATGTTTAGAGGAACTACACCATTGTCAAGCCTACGCTGCCGCAAGGTTCAGGGTTTGACCAGTTTAAGGAATCAAAGGCGGTGCTAATCCACGGCAGTTGTGCACACCGAGAGGCGGCGAAAGGATTCTCCGGTCTTTGATGTGCTACAGGCGAGGCGCCAATCTCACACCATCTTGGTAAAACCATATCGTTCAATATTTGATGTGGATCTACTACGGAGCAATTAGCCTCCCGTTACAACTGGTCCCTGTCTACAGAGTGGCGACGGAAGTGTCCCGTGGGTTGAGAAATCATTCGCTGCACCTCGTCAATTTGCGTCGCAGCGCCGAGGTCCTGGATCCATGTATAAATGATGGCCTACTGCGGACCTCCGGGCAGCGTTCACTTGGCGGTCAAGTGGCGCCGTTTTTGTGAATGGACAACCAGTTTGACAGTCAGCGTGACATCGAGTACAACACTGGGATTAAAAGAAAGTACATTTCCTTATTTAACCAGAATAGAAAAACAATCCCATTCCATTTACAATGTATCGGGAATCGGTATTTGATTTATTAATGAAACTTGAAACGTTGGAATGTACATGTAAGGACACGATACTTTTTTTTGGCAATGTAACGATGCTTAACTATGTATATGTATAGTAGGCGAGGGATGGGATAGGGCACTGCTCTCCGTACATTCGGAACATTACGCATTGTGATGCATGTAGATCATGGTTAGTGTTTATGCGTCGTGTTGTCGTAATGCTTTCCTCTGCTTGGTCATATCAATACAGCAGTTTATTGTTGCCCGTGCACTACATAATAGTGTGACTTTTAATCTGGAAGTCAGCCACCCTAGCGTTCCCACGTTAGCCTTGCCTTGCCTTGCCAGTTCAGTTTACCCACATGTGTTCTCTCATTTACTTGTTAGTCTACAGCCTTAGAAAACCAATCTCAAATAACTATAATAATTCGTTGCAATTTTCGAAACGAGGTTGCGGAAATTTGTCAAAGATAGTGTTATTGTTTTCCCCCCTAATTCCATGCTACCCGCTAACATGGAGTGAAGGTGATTTAGACAAAAACATTTTTTGTCATGACAAAAAAAAGATTATAAAATATGAAATTTATTATAAATATCAAGTGTTGGGGACGTAGTATACCAGGAAATAACAACTTTTGGGTGTACAAATCAAACGTAAATCGTCTCGGACTGAAATTTGTTTGGTCATTATCTAGGTCTATCAACCGTGATTGTATGCCTTTAATATATTCTAAAACCGTGTGCATTTCTTGTATATTTCCATTGAGTATGTTGATCACTATTTTTCTATTTTAAAACATTCTATCACATGTGGTTGACCTATATAATTGACAAACGAATTTCTATATGCGACTATACTTGCCACCCAAACGTTTATATTTACTGATGTACTTATTCCCCAACACTCGATAGTTACTAAACAAAATCCATATTTTATACCAATAAAATTAACTTATCTCTAATTATCTTGCCTTTAGAACACTATTATTTGATGGAATTCCTCCCAATGAGGGTCGTCGAAAAGAATTTTGGCGATATATAATTGATGATAAGTAGATCACAAATAAATGTAGTTTGCATTTATTACTCAAATACCGGTATAGTCCGACTCCTACGCTCATTGAACTATGTGATTGCATGCCTTCAATATGTAAGGAAGTCGGCCTATTCTTTTCTGGAACGCACTATAATTATTTGACATAGTGCCTATATATAATAGTGTCATAACGTGCGACGTATGGGTGAGAGAAGACACATATTTGACATCACGATGTCACGGTATATGTCATCAAGCTAGGTCAAGTTAGGTCAAGCTAGGTCAAGTTAGGTCAAGCTAGGGCAAGCTAGCGACGCAAGAATAACTCTTCTTTGAAATTTCTATGCTCAACTGGATATTATCTAGGACGGAAATAGTAATGAAAGCAGGTTGTTTAGAATTGAACATGAAGGCTATATTGGACCTGTAGTATAAGCATTCGCGGAACTTTTAATAGTCCCCTGAAGTATCGGATCAAAGTCCAGCTACAGTAGAAACAATTATATCCTGAAACATGGTTGGAGGGTCCACATCTCTATTAGCATTGATAGTTGCTAAATGCTTCAAGGCTAAGTGAATTGTAGTCCGACATCGTTCAAATGAATATCATCCTGGACAATATACCTGGGGAACCCCTTCACGAAGCTGTCATATCCGTCGAAGCCACAGCGTGTAAACTCTGGATATAATTTCTCGAAGCTCTCCATCATTAAACCATGGCGCTATCGTAAGTGCCCGGCCGTCGTGTATTTATGTGAGAGTGCTATATAGGAGTGCTATATGAGTGCTATATGAAAGTGCAATATGAGTGCTATATGAGAGTGTAATAAGAGCGTGATATAGGAGAGTGATATAGGAGAGTATGATATAGTAGAGTGCTATAGGACTTCTATATGAGAGAGGTCGCTTCGAGAAACGATAACTTGGCTCCGAGAGCTTCGTGAAATTACCCAGATTTGAATTTAACTATTAATACCGGTAGGACGATAATGTTTGAACAATTTGTGAAACTACATATTGCATTACTCCAGATGGTGCGTCTGGAAACGTGTTGACTGCAGAATTGCGACACATAAAAATACGCAATACGCTATAAATAAAACAACACAAATAATTTCAACCGTAGAAATTAATATGAAACAATCATTCTTGCGGCGCTTTACATTGGCATAACGAACAAAACACACACAGTATATCTTTCAATATGTAAAAAAATACAGGGTAAGATGATGAAAAACCCATTCCTATAAATAGTTATCCTCAACATGAATTAACTTATCATCAGGACAAGCATAATGTCAATGAATTATTTTAGAGGCTATATACAACTAGCGTACTGTGTCTCATGGTAACTATGTCTGTCTGACATTGCAAAGACAACATTGCAGTTACCATGACGACCAACAGGGTATTTGGTTGCTATGACGACATACAGGGTATATTTGTTACTATAACGACCTACATGATATATTGGTGGCTATGACGCCCTACATGGTATATTGGTTGCTATGACGACCTACATGGTATATTGGTTGCTATGACGACCTACAGGGTATATTGGTTGCTATGACGACCTACAGGGTATATTGGTTGCTCCGAGGATCCCTCCAACTTCTACGATCTCGTCTGGTTCCCGGATGTCCACGACTAGAGTGTCCGGACATTTCATCAACGTCTTCATCAGCAGAACATCGACGTTTACGTTCGGCGGCGAAACATCCTCCGAGTAATGCCTTCTTTGAGAATCAGCTGTCAGGACAGTAGAACTATTATATTATAAATATAACATATTACATCATCAATCAAATACATATATAATTGGTAAGACCGTTGACTTAATTAGACATTTGTTGAAATAATTATGCCAAGTGTTTCTTTTTGCAAATATGTGTAAAACTACTATTCCCACTGTATGGGATAACTTACCAAGTGACTACATGTAGTATTCACACACACACACACACACACACACACACACACACACACACACACACACACACACACACACACACACATACATGCATACACACACA
>JAUTBQ010171703.1:0-25847 GCA_032361185.1 Lepetodrilus ovalis | reverse complement strand
GGCGATGTAGCTCAGATGGTTAGAGCATACGGCTCATATCCGTAGTGTCCGGGGTTCAATTCCCTGCATCGCCACCAAGGTTTAAGCCCAAGTAATTGATTTTACTTGGGCTTTTTTGTGTTTGGACCTTCGAGTGGCGATGTGGCCGGAGATTTTAGTACATTTTTAATACATCTTTAGTCCATCGCAGTCAGTTCCACCGATACCGGAGGAATTGAGCATGTCTGCAACGTATGTTTTCCAAGGATACAAAAACACATATTATTTTCGAATTGCTATCTCAACTGACCTGAGGCATATTGTCAAAAGGGGCGAGATCCGTCGCTCATTGAAGACAACGAATTATGCGACTGCATTACGCAGGGCACAACAAATGTACGAAGAGCTGCAAACTCTCTTCAATCAACTAAGAGTACAAAACGGCATGCATCCATTCCTCGGCAAAGGTTTTGAAATTGAAGGACTCACAGTCTCCAAAGATGGAACTGTGAAAATCGACAAAGCAACAACCGACCCCGACAATCCAGAAGATGCACAACAACTGGCTAAATTCGTTAAGAGCGTACAGGAGCCACAACCAGCCGCATCAACCGCAGTTTCAGAAGAGGCGTCAGATAATCTGCTTAGCGTTGTTCAACAACGATTCCTGCAAGATTGGAAGAGCCGGAGGTCAGGTATCGGCTTACAGCCAAAGACAATCACAGCTTTCAACTCCTGCATGGACACACTCATCGAAATTGTCGGTGATATCCCTGTTGAGACAGTGACCAATAACGACGCTGAACGTTTTCGAGATACAATGCTGCAGCTACCATCCAGACGGAAACAGCGGAAGCCGTGGAAAGATATGACCATCGAGCAGATTTTGAAAGCCGTCATACCGGAAAAAGAACGACTGACACCAAAATCAGTCCACGACTCGCTACAAAAAATCACGAACTTTTTTAACTGGTGCCGAACCAAACGTCTTATTCCGTATAATCCGTTTGAAGGCGTTGATGTCCTCTATAACCGAAACAGTCGCTCACATATCCCCGAAGATGTCTTAAAAATCATTTTTGGCCCGAAGAATTATAAGATCGATCGACGGAAACCGTCACACTATTTTGCGCCATTGATCGCGTTACATACTGGAATGCGACGCGGCGAAATATTCTTCCGCACTCCGAATGACATCATACAGAAAGACGGTATCTGGTGTTTCAATATCCACCGAGATAGAGAAGCTGGCATCAACACAAAAACGACATCCTCAGTCCGTTTGGTACCGATCCATAAAAAATTAATAGAGCTCGGTTTCCTGGATTTCGTCGAAAAGAAACGCCGCAAAGACCCGAACGGCCGACTGTTCCCGGAATATCCAGACTACTCCGGTCAAGCCGGATACAAATTTTCAGATCACTGGAGCAAGTACGTCAAGAGCCTCCAGATCGAAAATACTGTCTTTCACCAGTTCCGACATACGCTGACAACAGAGCTGCTCCGTCAGGGAAATGACCTGACAACAATTCAGCTCATCTTGGGTCACTCAACCGGAAAACTCACACTGGATGTCTACAGTGACGGCTACACTATGAAGGATCGGCTGGCCAAGCTCGAAAAAGCTGATTTCAGCAGTGCTTTGCAGGGAGTGCCTATCTGGAAGTACTGCGCACTTCCAGATGTGTGACAAAAAAAATGAGTCTAGCATTGCTGTAGCAATCCTGATCTTCATGCGAGTATGTGTCTTTAGCTATCGATACATGAATAGTAATATTTCATACGGAACAAAGCGCCAGCTTGTTGTTTTTGATTTTCTGTTGAGTGCAGCGGCTCTCGATACGCGTGATTAACGATTATATCAATATAGTCGTTTAACACATCTATGCTATGTAGTACTGCTGGCGTAGGAGCAAGTTCCTTCTGCACAACACGATTAGCTGCGTTTGTAAGCAAATCGATAGCCACTACAGCACACACAACGTCGATATCCCAAGTTGAGTAGTCATGTTGTCGCATCTTCATAACATGTTCAGCTAGCTGTCCCACGGACTGACAAAGAGCAAGCTTCTCATCCTCAGTTAACACTACCTGTTGATGCACTGGAGCTATTGCACGAGTTGGCAATTTTGCACCGATCACACCATCTCGAAGACCACGCTCCATTTCAGGGCGATTACGACATCGTATTGAAATAACTGGGTCAGGAACACAAGTATCTTGCAGCCCAAGTAAGATCCGTTGACCGCACCGACCATAAGTATATCCTTCATCATAGCACGAAGAGCTGTAGCCATCCGCAACTGTTACTACAAGCAACAGCATACAAATAGTCAGAAACTTCATGCGGTTGATTGCAAACAATGCTCTTGCAGGGTCGCATCCTAGACATTTCATATCTATTCTGCTCCTGGTTTAAACCGGGAGTCCGCAATCCACAGGATTAGCAATGTTATCACACACGCGACGACCATTTGGAACAGCACGAGACCTAATGTGCCTATTGATACGTCAACTGAACGCACCACGAAAATTGTACCAATGGTACTAGACCATGCAGCAAAAAAAGCAATAAAGTGCCCATGAGGCACTGTTCTCCAGTTGAGCACGATACGGCCAAACATTGAGGCTACCAATACTGCAACCAATGCTACAGGCGCTGAATATAATGCTACCGTTGTGAACAGCGGAAAATCGTCCATAATCTAGTTCTCCAGTAATTTATGTTGTCGACACCATCGGCGTCAGGTATTTGTTGTTATAGCTAAGTTCTACAGATCCAGTATCTTGCGGAGCTCCTTACGAGCTTTCGTTATTGCATTCAACTCCTGCAGCCGATCCGTACACCACGGTCGCATGATTCGTTTTATTTCCTCGGCCTTTTGCTGCTCCTTCGGCCGGAACGCATCGTCACCTTCAGATCTTTTTGCTGTTGTCATGACCTTGTAGATAAACGCCCCGGCGTCATCAATCAGCTGATAAATCTGACGCGCTTCATCGAAGTCAACTTTGTCCAGAAACAGCTCGACTTGATCTATGAGTCGTTCACATTCATCTGTAAAGTCCTGATTCTTTGCATCAAGGCTAGCATTCAGCTCCTCTTTCTCATGCTTCAAATCTTGAATATCGGCCAGCAGCCGTTTCTTGGCGGCTTCAACGTCAGCTTCATACTTCTTCAAAGTTCGCTTAGCATACTCTTTGTGAGTCTTGTCAATTTTGGCTTTGGCTACCCTGTCGAGACAAAACATGAAAATCAAGATCAACAGAGTCACCGATACCAAAGCACCAAGAATAGCAGTGAACACGGCGGTGTAGTACCCGTTATAAATAGCCTTCAGCATTTGAGCCGCAGGCTCCGCACCTGACGTATCAGCAAAATACTCGGCCAATGTGTCCGCTATTCCTATCGCCACAAAACAGTAGGCAATCGTGCTCACAAGAATGATCGGAAAAAACGGAGCTACTTTTTCGCGGACGACCATCAGTCTGTTTTCCCGGCCAAGATCTCTTTAAGCTTCGACGGAGGTACATGCAACATGTACTCACGACGAATAAAATCGGACTGCACATTGAATGGTTTCTGCATCGACGCCGGTGAATATGTGGGGAGCCGGTCAGCAACAAAGACATCAACATCGATCTCAATCATCAACCGCCGAAGATGCGCCGGAGACATCTTCTTCTTGTGTTGTGAATGGAGATACTCGGCCAGCTCCTCGTACGTCATCATGATTTCATAAGATTCAAAGACTTGCCTCTGGGCAGCCTTCAAATCTGGATAGTAGCGCAGCCGAAATTTATTAAATTGCTCACGCCCCTGCGGTCGCTTGGACATGATACGACTGAGGAGCACGATGCGTTTGAGTTCGTCATGTGGACGGCCATCTTTATACGCTTGGTGCAACCGTTTTTCGAACTCCTTGATGTCCTCGCCAGCAATCGTCGAGCGGTCCTTCGTCGGTAATGTTGCCATCCAGCGATACAACTCATCACGGCGTCTGGCAGCCGCGGTCGGCCTGGCAGCTTTTGCCACGGGAGCCTTCGGTTTTTTTCGATATACAGGTTTCGGTTGAGTCGGAGATGCCGGAGTCTGAACAGCCCCGGCCAGCTTAGGTGCGGTTAACATGTCAATCCCATTTTTCCTTAAGTACATCTCCGAATCGCAGTGTCGGAGTTAAACTGCAGATAGTACAAGACCCTATCTGACGGTGCTTGGGAGGTATAAAAAACCTCGGAGCTGAGCATTAAAAGTACCAGCCTTTTAATCATCAACTTTCCTAGACGCGCATTTAATTTTTCAGAGATACCAGCTCTCTTACACCATTAAATGCACAATCTAGACGCAATCAGTCGTACAGAGTTCTGACAACATCTAGTTGTCAGAATCAGCCGTAGTGGACTGCATTGCTAACGTATCTTTATTACTCGACTCGCTAAACCGAGCTCCTCAGAGTTGGAGAATTCTCCGCACAATTGACCGTTGTGCGAGCGGTTATATATCGAAAAAAAATTATCTCTTGCTGATCTAATATAGATATTAGATGCAAGAGAGAGAAAATAATGTGCCATAGGTGCTTTTCTCTTTACACTACGAAACGTGTAAATAGAAAAGCGCAAGCAGCCATACCGTCTGGCTACAATCAGCCGTCAAATAAATTTCAGGAGTATGGCAAGTGTCAAAAAGTCCTAAAGCATTGGCAAAAGCAATAGTCATCGCGCTCGATCCCGGTTGGAAGCCGCCGGGTCAACAACAATACGACAACCGTATAGTCCTTACGCGAAAGCGCAGCATAGCCAAAATGTGGTTGAAGCGTGATGGCATCACCAAACCATCTGACGTCGCACGTCGGACTGGCATCATGTCGATCTCGACGAGGATTCAGTACCGCAACATTTTCCAACAATTTTTCAGGCATGTTCGCGAAGAATACGGCGTCAACAAGTTGTCTGCCATGAAGCCGGAATATGCACGGACGTTTCTTCAGAAAAAAATTGATGATGTCGAGAGTCGCCGTTCATTTGCAAAATATGCGTCCGGCATGGAGAAACTGACCGTCGGTCTTGGTCGGATTTTTCAGCAGGATATTGACTGGCGCGAAATGATCCAAGAAACACGTGATCACGCGCAGCAAGTGCTAGAAAAACCGAACCGGTCCCGAGGATATGAGCGGCCTGAAGAAGCGATGGCGTTGCTTGAGAATGACGACCACGTCATGATGGCGAGGCTGCAGCTGGAGCATGGTGCGAGGATCTCGGAAGTTGCGATGCTCGATGAGCGAAACATCAAAGGATACGCTCGAGGTCAGATACTTTTGACACAGACCAAAGGCGGCCGGGAGCGGATGATCAATGTACCACCGGATGTCTATGACCATGTCCGAAATGCCATAGAAAAAGACGGTGCCTTCAAGGTCAACAAGCCTGAGTATGTCCAAAAAATGATTGAAGCGTTTGGAGCCACGGGGCAAGCATGGAACGGTTCGCATGGACTCCGGCATACTTATGTTCAGCGACGGTATGCGAAACTTCAGGGAGGCGGCATGGAATATGAAGAGGCGTTGAAAGCTGTCTCGGAAGAGATAGGACATTCACGACCGCAGATCACTCTTTGGTATCTGAAATGACTCAGCTTGTCATCGTAAACTGATCTCGATTTCATGTATACTTATGAATTTAGAATGCTCCATACTATGAACAAGCTGCGAGTAGGCCGTCATCTCTGAGATTGACAACTGAACACAAGTGCTATAGATTTAATTAAATCCATAGTAAAATTTGTTTCTTAATGTGGCCATGTGTGTAAGTAGATAGCCGTTTTTTTTCGCCGATCGATGTCAACTTGGTATCTTGCGTAGCTCGTATCCACTGACTTGAGGAGGCCTGTCATGACAACAATCCCACCAACAATTAGAAGACTGTCGGAGCGCCTACAGGGTATCGATCCTGTATTAAGCGGTAATATTTCAGAGTTCATCCCTGACTGGTGGGACGAAGAGCTGAATAACTCGCCAGGCGCAGTGCAACAACTTCTGCTGAGTATTTGCAAAAATACGAGCCTTGATGCGCAGAGCGCGATGGACGAAAGTGCTGATTTGTGCATGAAGGAGATCGGCTGCTGCTACAAACATGCTATCAATAAGACTCCAGAGGAGTTAGCAGCAGCTTCAGGAGTTATTCATTCTCTAGCAACGACCGTTGCGGCCATTACATTAACTGAATACACGTCTATACCAAAAGCAAAAAAGGTTAGAGCTGCAATTCTTGACTCCGGCAAACCTTGGGTAGACCTTGAGGCTCTTGTTGAGTACTGCTGGCAACATGGAGTTCCTGTATTATATGTTCCAAAACTTCCTGTATCAAAAAAGATGGATGCGGTTGTCACCGACATTAACGGCAGACCTGTTATTGTGCTTACTAAAAAGTGCAAACACGCAAGCCAACTTTTGTTTCTATTAGCACATGAACTAGGCCATATTGCACATGGCGATTTGACAAACGGCGTGTCTATTATTGAAACGGCCGTCGAAAAGCTTGCTGATTTTGATGACCAAGAAAAAAAGGCAACATCATTTGCTTTGAAACTGTTAACTGGAAGAGCCAAAACAGCATTCACATCTGGAAACAAAAGATTGACCGCAGTACGGCTAGCTAAAGCAGCCCGAAAAAAAGGAACGGAAAGACAGATTGATCCAGGACATGTGGCTCTTAACTGGGCTCATACTACTGGATGCTATCCAGTAGCAATGGCAGCACTCAATATTCTTGATTCTCGTCCAACTTGGAATGAGGTTGTTAATGATTTGCTTCGCAACAACATCGATGAAGCCGAAGCTGATGAAGATCAACTTGATCATCTGTTTAGGTTCGTAAATATCGAGTATTAGTTGTGGCACTGCTGTTAGATAATGACGTAGTGCATAAACTCGCTCAGCTGAACCTCCTCGGTGAAGCTAAAGCAATTCTGCAGAATCAGTTCGGCGATATTTACGTCCTCAGCACATTCAAGTATAAATTCTGTCCATCTCCAGCTAAAGTAGCTCGGCGAAAAAAAGCAGAAAAGCGGTACGGCGCTGAAGTCATACAGCGAATCGAAATGTTTCTCGAATCACAAGTCTGTGAAGTTGATACTGAAGTTACAGACCCCGCTTTTATTGATGTCTTGGGCGATGGTCTGGATATCGGTGAAATGCAGCTGCTGCAAGAGTTGTGTGAAAGAGATGATGACCTGATGCTGACAGGAGACAAGCGATTCTTGACAGCTCTCGCAAATACTGATTCTCTAACAGAGAAGCTTGCCGATGCTGAAGGGCGCTTTGTCTGTTTTGAACAAATTATTTGTATGTTGATCAGCCACCTGGGATTCGATGTTGTAAAAAAACAGTTTTGTGATGCTGTTGATGCAGAAATCAAATGTGACAAAACATTGTGCCGTTGTTTCGAAGGTCATAGGTCTGCGCAAAGCGAACGTGTAAATGAAAACCTCAGAATACACATACAATATGTCAGAAATGATTGCAGCACATTGCTTTCCTCATCTTCAGTTTGGCAATAATTAGTCGGATCGTTGTTCAACTTTTTAGATTGTCGACCACCGCACTAAAATTCTAGCCATATATCAGTCGGAACCAATATACGTCGTTTTTGATGATGAAACGACGGAGCGCGCTCCCGCAGCACTCCTGATTACGACTCACATACGCCACTTCTGGCAGTAGATCTTTTCTTTATCAAGAGACAAAGAAAACGACTCCAGGAGGAACTCAGATGGCAGCGTCGCAGCCAATCAAAAGTCTGCAGAAAATTAAGACGATCACTAAATTACTTCGTGATTCTCCACGAAATTATGCTCTGTTCATTGTCGGCCTGAATACAGCACTCCGTGGAAGCGACTTGCTGGCACTAACCGCTGGCCAAGTCTCCGGGGTCAAAGCTGGAGATTCTATTACGGTTGTCGAGAAGAAGACCGGCAAGAAACGAGACGTGTACTTCAATAAGAAAGCCGCTGAAGCTATCCAGATGCTTTTGGCCTCGCAGAAGTTTTCAGATGACGAGCCGTTATTTCAAAACAAGCATGGTAAAGCACTTACGCGAGACAGTTTTACTCGGATGGTTCGAGACTGGTGCGCAGCTGTTGGGCTTGAACGGAAGCCCGGAAAGATCACGTATGGCTCACACACTCTCAGGAAGAGCTTGGGATATCACATGTACCGGAACGGTGCAAGAATCGGCGACTTGATGAATATCTTCAATCACAGTACGCCGGGACAGACGCTGACATACATCTGCATTGAGAGCAGAGAAGTGAGAGCTCTACATGATTCGATGGTGCTCGGCTAGGCAATGCAGTTACTCCGGGATCACAAACTGCTCAAGTACCTTTGCATGAATCTCCCGGACAAATGCTACTTGTTCTTTTGTCGCTGGCCACTTCTCGGCGTGGTGTGTAATATTCCGAATTGAGTTCAGTTTCTTGATCCACGCAAGCTTTTTTTCCTTTCCACCGTCGGAGCTGAACGAAAATGCTTCCTCGAAGCACCCCTGCCAATTAGCCCAAGCGATACTATGATAGTCAATTGTCGTTAAATACTGCTCGGGTTCTTTGACGCCTTTCTCAGCATCGCAGCGTGTAATACAGTTCTGCCGGACCTTCCCCGGAATACCTTCGTACCACCAGTCTTTTTCGTCTGGGTATTTTTCTTTCAATTTGTAAATGACATATCGGAACATCCGCAACTGAAGTTCATCAATGAGGCTGTTGGCCTCTTTCGTTCCCTCTTCATCGATAGAGTCGAGGTACTCTTGAAGCCCAGGCGGATTGAATTCCGGAAACTGATGATGAATAAAGCCCTGCATATGTATTGAGTTGCTCCGGATTCCTTTTTGACCGCTTCGAGAACGAAACTGCGCGATAGTCTCAAAGGTCGCAGTATGAAATACTTCCGCAACCGGTGTTACCAGTTTCTTGAGCTTGCTCAGCAATTCTTCGCTGCTAAAGGTGTCAATGTCTATTCCTGTTTGTGTTTCAATGTGAGTGAGTAGTTCTTTCAGCACGCGAAACAAGGCTCGTATACCTTCATTCGTTGCGAGATAGCCGATCTGTGCAGTCTTGGCATTTTTTGTGTTTCCGAGATCCCAATGATACGGAGCAAGCTCTTTGAAAAATTCAAGATAACCGCCGATAACCTCGACGGCTTTGCTCAGCGTCTTCTCAAGATCCGCGGACGATGAATCAGACAGTGGACCCGGCACAACTCCGGATGTTTTCTTCTCGCCAAAAAATTTATTTTCTTGAAGAGCACCAATGAAGTTCGCCGGTGTTAAACATCGCAAGTACGTTTGGTCACGGTTTGTCATCTTGACCCGATCAAAAATCGGTGATGATTGTTTTGCATTCAGAGTCATGAGCACTCTCGAGCAAAGTGCATCAACCTGAAGCTTGAAGTCCTCAGAGTCCCAATATAGAGTCGCATAAATTTCATGAAGCAAATTACGCGGTACTTTCACTTGCTCACAGTTGATGTCAACAAACAGCCGAGCTTCTTTTGTTGGTTCAAGATTTTCGTAGGCCAAGACCGGAACCGTCGATTTGCTTTTGTTTCCGTTTATAATACGTTCGCTGTGTGCATAGCCGTATAACCGATGCTGACCGTCAATAACCATCGCGGACGCATACTGATTTGGCAGATATAGTCTGCCAAATGCTGAGTCTCCGATGTTGTCGATTTTTTCAAAACGAAGCTTCTTTTTTTTCTTCGTACGAACGTTAACAACAATGTTCGTTGGAAACTGACCGCCTTCGTCAATATAGGCTGCTATCTTCTTGAGACGCGTTGGATTCAGCATCCGTTGGTAGGTCTCAATGTCCTGAACATCGCGACTGGCTTTATGGCTGACATGAGAGATCTTCAACAGGTCTGACGGCTTGATTAAAAAGTTGTAGAAGTCGACACCGCCCATGTTTCCTTTCGTTGCTGGAACAACAAGCTCTAAGCCGAGAATCTTCTCATTTGCGAATAAGTGAGCCAATAGCTGGTACTTCGCGGCGAGTTTATAGAGGCGTGTGAATTTGACGTAGTAGTCAAGCTCAGTGTCACGCAGAACAGTAATTCTAGCGGCCTTTGCTTTGTCAAGATCCGCTTGTGACCAATCAATATTCCGTGTAGCGATTATCCAGCCTTGCTTCAGTTTTGGCGTTTTGCCGTAATGAGCGAAGAGTGATTTTGTGATCTTATCTCGAAAGCTTTGAATTTTCTCAATGAGCGGCGCCATCTTCTTTGCTCCAGGCGTATCTCGTTGAGTACATTCAACATAGATTGCTGTTTCGTCATCTTTAGCAAAAACATCTATTTGTCGTGATTTGGTTTCCTTGTCTGTCTGAATTTTGAAATATCGGCCATCACTCATTTCTTTGAATTGCATCTGAGCGAGAATGCACCATACTTCATCTTCCAGCTGTTCATCAGCTGGTTTGTCACACGCTACCCTGTATGAAGATTTGTTCTTCCGGAGAAGTCTCCATCCGTCTTTTTCTTCGACCGCCAGCTTTTCATCTAATAAATCAACGTTCTTAGCCTTGATTGACTTTTCTATGACTTTCTTCTTACGCGTCCGGAGAGCGGAGGCGATTTCATCTGGTTCAGTTAATAACGGTCCGAGAAAATCTGACATACAGAAAACCTTTTTCGTGGTTGGTGTTTAAGTTGTTTGTATCACAGATAAAAAAGTAGCTGCTTTTGAGACTTCAACGAAGACTCATACTATTTCAGTATGTTACTTGTTTTTATGTGTCTGTTCAAGGTTTTGCGGAAAGTTGCAGCTGCTTGGATGAAGAAAAACTTCATTCATCTTAAATTGACATTCGTCGGCCTCCGTATCCGAACATAGCCGGGAAGCATTTCGCGATAGCTTTTTTCCGGCGAATATGCTATAAAGGAAACTCGTTTATTAAAATTACGATTTTTCCTTTTGCCACATTGAGTTAGCCGTCAAGATGCCACGAAATATACTGCTCGTTGAGCCAAACTACAGAACCAAGTTTCCGCCGCTTGGCTTGATGAAGATTTCATCATATCACAAGCAACTTGGGGACAACGTCCAGTTCGTCAAAGGCATCAGCCAAAACGTCGCCTATGAATTCTGGGACCGAATCTACGTCACAACACTGTTCACCTACAACTGGAAAATCACAATAGACACAATTCTCCACTACAAGAAACTTGTCCGTGGAGACCTGTCACGTTTGCTGGTCGGCGGTATCATGTCAAGCTTGGAATCAGAAGCCGTCTGGCAAGACACCGGCGTTGTTCCGAAGGTCGGCGTCCTCAACTATCCGAACGCACTTGATGATGACAATGACTTGATTGTCGATGAAATGCTGCCGGATTATGAGCTCTTCGAAGATGTTAACTTTGATTATTCTCTTATAGACGACAGTTATTTTGGATACAGCACCAGAGGTTGCGTCCATAAGTGCGATTTTTGCGGTGTTCATCGACTGGAACCGAAGTTCATTGAGTACCAGGGACTTAAACCATATATCAATGCAATTAGTGAACGGTACGGCGAAAAATGTCATCTGATTTTGTTTGACAATAACATCCTTGCTTCTAAGAAATTTGATCAAGTCATAGAAGACATTATCGACCTCGGCTTTGGGAAAGGTGCCAAGTTTGGACCAACCAGAAAGAAGCGACGTCTTGACTTCAATCAAGGTACAGATGCACGGTTAATGACTGAACATCATGCCAAATTATTAGGCATGACGGCTATTAGCCCATTGCGGATAGCCTTTGATAGCATCAAATACAAAGACCTCTATTGCGAGAAAGTACAGCTTGCCGCAAAGTACGGTATCAAGAACCTGTCAAATTACATTCTGTATAATCACAAAGACACGCCGGAAGACTTCTGGGAACGACTGAAAATTAACATTGACCTCAACAGTGACTATGGTCTGAAAATTTATTCGTTCCCGATGAAGTACATTCCGCTGAATGCCAAAGACCGGACATACGTCGATGAAGAAAACTGGAACTGGTACTTCGTCCGCAGCGTTCAGAGAATACTGAACGTTATGAAAGGCAGTGTCATGACCGGTGAGGAGTTCTTTTGTCGTGCATTCGGCAGTAGTCCTGAAGAATTCAGAACTATTCTGCATATGCCAGAACGAATACTCATGTACCGAAAACATGAGCCACAAACGGAAGAAATCGACTGGCTACAGAAATTCAAAAGTCTGACCAAATCCGAAAGAGATGAACTCGTATCCATCCTCGCAAATAATAGAAACAAAGTAACTCTGCAAAAAGCGTATGCCAGCCTTACGTCGATGAAGCTGAGAGATATTCTTGCTTACTATGTGCCAGAACCAGCATCAGCACCATTGTTTGAAATGCTTGAAGGAGCAGCATCATGAAAGCGACGCCATTCAAAGCCGGGATGTACTTACTGGAAACCTTAACTTCCGGTATGTACAACGACCCGTTATCAATTTACCGTGAGTATCTCCAGAATTCTGTAGACTCTATTGACCAGTCTGGACGTTCTCCTGAAGAGACTGAAATCAAGATTCAACTAAACCCGATTCAGCAAAGTGTCAGTATCTATGATAACGGCGATGGTATTACGGCTGATAAAGCCGAACGAGTGCTCAGCAGCATTGGTAGCAGTGGTAAGCTTGGAACATTGCAGCGAGGATTCCGTGGCATCGGCAGACTCGGTGGCATTGCATTCGCAAAAAAAGTTGTTTTCAAAACTACGGCTGTAGGAGAGCCCGTTGTTTCGACACAAGAGTGGGACTGTGAAGACTTGCGCGAGCTGTTGCGGTCAGCAGACCATACGGATATGAGTATCGAAGAACTCTTTTCCAGGGTTGCTGTCTTCTCTCAGGAGTCAGTTGAAGAATCAAAAGCCAGCAGTTTTTTTGAAGTGCAGTTGCTTAACGTCGAGAGCTTCCGAAACTACATTTTTGATATCCAGAGAATCAAGAAATATCTCGTTCAGGTGGCGCCATTGCCGTTTGACCCAGAACAGTTTTCATTTCATGATGAAGTGCGAGTCTTTCTGACTGAGAACGTACCACAGTACGGTGAATACAAAATTACTTTGAACGGCGAACAGCTCTTTCGTCCATATAAAAATGACTTGAGCATTACCAGCAAACAGCGCAGTGATCATCTTGAAGATGTTGAGCTGTTTGAATTAAAATCTGGAAATAACGCTCTGGCATATGGCTGGTACGGAAAACGCAGAGATCTGCTCGGCTCAATTCGTAAAGGGGCGTCTGTCTCCGGCCTACGGGTCAAGGTCGGCAACCTACAAGTTGGCGACCAACATTTGCTAGACCGTTGCTTCCGTGAAAATCGGTTTAACAGTTACAGTGTTGGTGAGATTCATGTCTGTGACCAGTCCTTACTTCCAAACAGCCGCCGTGATGATTTTGTTGACAACAAAGAAAAGGCAGTACTCTACAATCTGATTGAACGAGATATCGGACTACCGCTGTCAAAAGAAATTCGGCGGCGGTCACGAATCCAAACAAAGGCTCCAAAGTCAGAGGCTCAAGTGTCTCAGGTTGCTTCAGGTAATCACGACATGCAAGATGTAGTAACCTCTGTCAAACAGGAAGACAGTGCTGAGGACAGCTCAAAAAAGACACCTGAAGTTATCTTGGAGCAACTAGTAGCCAAATGCGGTGAGTGTCAGACACTGCGACAAATTCTTGGAAGTCGATAAGGTTGACGGCTAGAAATCAGTTGCAGGTGGAGCTTTTGATTTCAATATAAAAACTTAATTACAGTATTCAGACAACAAAACCCAGGATGAAATACGTCGATATTCGCCATGTTCAAACATTCTCTCGGTAGTAAGAATCTTAGCTTCACTGGTTTTTAGTACCGGAGACTTCAAGACAATTTCTTCCAATACAAAGCCATCTTGATCAACAGCTTGTAGCCGGAGCTTAGTTTGGCAATCATCAAAACTCTTATTTTGAACATTCGCTCGGACAGAGACATATTCATACCTTGAACTCTTCCGGTTCAATTTTGCTTTAATGTCTGAAACAACATAGATCTGGCCATCAAGGTACTTATCGTCTGCAGCAAAAGAAGACGCAGCCACACACGTTAAAGAAATTAGACACGCAAACAGTATTCGCACCATCATTGCAACCTCCATCAAAATAGCTTTTGATATGCTATTTATCTTCAACTACTTTTAAGAACACTTTTTCAGCATTGTACTTTGCAATGGATGCATATATTAGATTGCCAATTCCCCAAGTGCAGAGCAGTAGAACAACATGAATCCCAGTCGAACCGAAGCCTTTTTTTCGCAATAGCGCTGTCCGTTCTCCTTGTTCAACAACCTCGTATTCCTGTGTCATGAAATCGTCAATACGCTCTTCCAGATCTTCAGTAGACTTAACTTTTCGCAGTCTTGCCGTTCCCATCTGTCCACTACCTCCGTTAACATAAATTGAATTGATAACAAGCTATACAAAAAAGCTGTTGTCGGAAATACATCTAGGCATAGCCCCCCTCAATGCTCCCAGGCTGCCTCCTCGGTCATCAAAAATAATCTAATTTGATACTATATGTATCAACACTAGTAACCTCAGGACATCCAGAGGAAGCTCCATGAATAGCGAGAAGAAAGATCCTTGCTATGGAAAGACTGTAGAAACAAAAATACCGATAGCGGTTCGAACTAAAACTTCCTTTTTAGCTGAGCTTGCGTGTATTAACAGATAAACTCACGGAGGATTGAATTATGGCTGAAAGAGTATGGGAAGCACGGCTCGGCGGGCTGGTAAAAGTTCGACATCATAAACGTGGCGTTTCGTTATATACGCAAGTCGTAACACCAGACAAAGTAGTCATCAAAGCTGTAGAAGAAGCAGCGGAAAAAACTGGAATTGCAGCAAATGTATTACTGACTCGACTCGTCGAGCGTGCGGTACATGCTGGACTTCCGATGATCGGCTAATCAGAGACAACAAAACCCGTAACAGTTCGCTGCTGTTACGGGTTTCTCAATGATCCTAACCTCGCCAGAAGAAGGAATCGCCGCACATGAAAGCATATAGCCATCCGAGGATACTCACGTGAGCTATCAGCAGGTACCCAAGAGACACAGCATTTCGGACAATTTTCCGGCTGACCAAGCTATCGAAGCTATTTCAGCACTCTTTCAGCCCGGTCCAACATACATTGAGAAAACTAATGGCAGAGACTGGCGTACGATCCACGGGAGCTTAGGCGGATCTGCGCTCCAAAAAACCGTACTGAAACATGTATCACCGAAATCGTCGTTTTCGCTTGGAACACTCGCTCGCTGGTACCCTGATTTTCTAGAGCTCGATATCGACTATGGCGGTGAGCCGCTGTGCCATGAGCTGCAGACAGCATTGAAACTTGATGATGACCAAGTTCAGGTCTGCACGACGGAGAGAGACGGCGGCTACCGACTCCGATGTCGAGTCGACCAAGACGACTCGACGGCCACCAGAGAATACTTCTACCAAAAACTGCGATTCTTGGAATCAAGCTATGGCGTCGAAGTCTATCCAAGATCAGCAAGACATGTAAGATTACCGTTTGATTCAAAACTGGTACCGGTCGGTCGATGTGATGGAATGAACGTCAATGCACTTGTAGCCGATTTCGAAAAGCTTGTGCCTCTGAACCTAGATACGCTCGGATGGCCGACAGAAACAGCAACTAGCTGGAACACTCCGGAAGAAAGCACGTTTATCCGTCAGCAACCGCTGACATTCTCTCTCGCCCGAGGAGAAGAAGCTCTCCGGCATGGTCTTCCGTCGGCTGGTATGCGGTACGAAACGCAGTGGGACATGATGCGCGTCCTCCGTAAACGAGGCATGCGACAAGGAGAAGCGACCCATGAGTGCTTCGTCACACTGCAGACAAAAGGCTACATTTCAAAAGATATCATTCAAGTCCCAAGAAAAGTATTGAAAGAGCTGGAATGGTGCGCTCGTGCTATCTGGAATGGTGAACAACTGACGGACTACATCCGAAAAGATGCGCTGCCAATCTGGGTCGGCATTGCAGGAAACGACTTTGCATTCCTCCGCTTCTGCCTTGGCGTCGTCTCTTATCTGACAGCAAGACACGAACCCGGTCGAGAGATTTCGCTGCCGAGCCGGGTACTTCAGACATTCGCGAAATCAATGAACGTCGTACCGTTTTTAGAAAAACTTGAAGAAATCGGCTTCATCAAACGGAATCACAGTTACCAAGCCAGAGTGCGCAGCAAGACCGTCCGCATAACCAGACCAGAGCTGCTCGGCACCGATCAGCCATACTTCGACGGCCACTATCCGCTTGGCGGACTGGCCGCACTCAAGCGAGATACGAAGCTGTACGATCTTGTCTACCATAGCCTGAACCGCATACAACGCGGGCACCTCGCTAGGCTCAAATAGCTGCAGCCCCCAGACCAGTAGCCACTAAACACATCTTAGCTCCGCTGTCATACCACATCACACTAAACAACAATCATCAGGTTATATGTTAGTACGTGGTGAAATTATGTGACACTTGAAACCACACAGAAACCGCCTCTCAAAGAAGAAAGCTCCAACGTTACACATAACAACTGCAGCCCAACAATCACCAGGTTAGATGTGGTTCACTAAATTTAAGAACGGAGACAGGGAAGCATATGCAAATGGCTGCCAGCATGAGGCTACGCGATACAGTTACCAGGTTATATGTTAGTACGCGGTGAAATTATGTGACACTCTATACTGCGCAGAAGCCGTCAGTCATCAGGTTATATGTGGTACCGTGGTGAAACTCATGCACCAAGTTCCGGCTCTCCGCTGTGGTCAAATCCCGCAAGCGTCAGTTTGCCACCCGGCCATCCTATAGCCGTAGTCCCAACAAAAAATCCGGGTACCCATTCAGATACCCGGATTCCGTCAATGAGTTGACTCAGCTTTGTTTAGAACGCTGAAAAAGCAATCACGTCATCGTTGCTGTCCATGAAAGCGACAACACCATTTGCAATCTTTGATGAAACACCCGCAAGTTGGCACCAATCGTCAATTACTGGCTGATAACGGGAGATGTACACTTTTGTAGCACCGCGCTCGGAAGCCTCTGATGCCCAAACAGCAAGTTCCTCAGGCAAAAAAATCTGATGAGCATTTAGAGCTACGCAGTAGCCGTCTTCCAAAGCGCAGAACACCAACATTTCCAAGCCAGTATAATAGCCTTCATCTCGTATGACTATCATCGAAACATTTGCTTCGTTCTGTTTCTCCATCAAGCAGATCTCCGATTGATTCAACGCAGTGCGACCATCGACCACCACACATTCGCCGGTGAGATGATCATAATAAGGTATCAACACCGGACACTGCTCATTCTGCTTTTTGTCAGCATCCGTTGCTCTGTTTGAGTTCTTCTTGTTACCAGCTACAGTTCTTCTAAATTTTCTAGACTTCATTTGAATTTCTCCATGGAAGAATTTACGATGATATAGAGAGCCCGTTCCATACGGGCTCTCTGTTCTGTTTCCGAGTTTGGCTATCTCTGCATGTAAAAGACCGCCAACGATTTGATGTGTGACAACTCTGCAGCTCTGTCAGCGACTGTCTTTTCCAAAGCTGCAATTCGTTTTTGCTGCTCTTCATTTTCTTGACGAAGCTGAACAATTGACCGTGACGGTCGGAATCCCTGATTGCGGGTATCCTTTGCCGGTTCTGATTCAGTTTTCGCAGCAGGTTTCTTCCTATGAGCAGGCTTCTTTTTAGGCGAGGCCTTTGCTGAATCGGAATCAGCCTTCTTGCTAAAGGATGCCTGCCAACGTCGAATTGTCGCCTCCGACACTCCAGCTCGTTCAGCAATTTGCTGATTTGAAAGTTCTTCACGCTTCTGCTCGGCCAAAAATTTCTTTTTCTCCGTATCCGTCAACCGCGGAGCCTTAGTAGGCTTCTCCGGCTGCGCCACAACATCGGTTGGCGCTGCTACCACAAGGTCTGTGGTTACTTCTTCGTTGCTCTCTGGCTTCTGTGTTTCTTCAGTCATAATGACCTCCGTAAAATGGGTTCAAGCAGACACTCAATGTGTCTTGCGATTGACTCCAATACTCGAAACTTACGCCACGGCTCGAACGACGGATACAGGCAGAGAGAATCTACAGAACTTGCTTTATAGACATTTGGCTGAAAATACAGTATGTTGCCAGACGACAAGAATAAGAACTTCCAGTCTTTTTAGAAAATATGGCAAACAGCAAAAAGGTAGGCAGAATAGCGGCATCAAAGATGTCACAGCAAAAATGGCAAGATGCGGTTGCCAAAATCTTGAACACACCAGCGTTCATGAACGTCAAACAGTTCAGGGAAATGTGCGAGATCTCCAACGCCGACTGCGGAAAAGCAATCTACGGCGAGATATTCGGTGCAATGAAAAAGCTACATAAGAGATTAAGCGGCGGAAGGACGGTGATGAGGCCACCGCCTTGTCATGAAGCAGTCGGAAGTAAGCGAAAAAGACTTTACAATCAACACCAGCTCGGCCGCATATATGCCGATGTGCTGGAGCTTGATCATCTGGGTTACTCGATCGTCATCACATGCAAAATAGAATTCAGCAGACAAAAAAGACGCTGGATACTCAGCGACGCTCGCTTTGCGGCTATCAAAAAACAGTCGAAGATCACTCTGTATGAAATGCTTAACCGAAATTACTGGCTGGCGAATTTCAGTGTTGCCATCTATACATCAAAGGCAAATTCCAACCATAAAATCCGACTTACATTCGATGCAGCAGGATTCAAATTCTGCCACTGGTTAGAAGACGATCCAAAAAGAACTCGAATAGCAAAATTACGGCTCATGAAAGAGCAACTTGTAACCTTAAAAACTGAAATAGAAAATAGCGGTATTTGGCCAAAAGACAGACGAACCAAAGCGAGTCGTCGACTTGACAATTATCTCGAAGACTACATTACCCGGTATGTGTATTTGCAGGAGAACAGCCAGCGACCAATCCAAGATCTAGTTGATGAAATTATTGAAAAAATCGACTCAGCAAAAGCAGACTCATCACCATGTTCTGCCACGACGATACCTAGCTATCAGTTCCACATACTGTTCGGTCGTCATCATTGGCTCCGCTAGATTCCGTAGCAGAAGAAAGTCGTTAATGACGGTCAGCGGTACCGTCTTAAATGTCGGATGTGTATAATCCACACCGCCATAAGAAAAGGTCGTCTCTGTCACTGGACCGACGGGCACTCGCTTCATGTCAAATGAATGACTGACTCTGGTTTTACGTGTCTGCATAAGCGGCAACAGATCCTGACCATCGACTTTCAACTTTGCAAATCCCGGAAAACTCTTCTTCATATAGCTACCAACCTCAAGAGCCTCCAAAAACTCAGGTACTCGCATATCATCTTCGTCATCCTCAGGTGCAGACCTATGAGTCTGCACACCCATCCGGGCGGTCTTCACATACTGTTTACCGTCTTCATCTGTACCGTCCAAAACGTAACCTCTGGTCTTGATGAATAGACTTTGCTCCGCAATATACGCTGGCTCAATATATTGATACTGGTTGCCTTTATAGTCCGTCATTGTTGATAGGACTTTCTGAGTTGCTTCAGAAATCTCGCCGATAACCAGCTCAGAATGATCCATGACAGGCGATACAAAACCGTCGGTTGTGATGGCATAACATTCATTGCCATTCAGGAGTTCGCCCATAACAGCACGACAGACGGAAGTTGAATATGCGGCGATCGGAAAGCAGGTCAGAGCTCCAGGTTTGCGGCGACGCTCGCCCATACCGTGAGCTGTCTTAACCTGCGCTTTGCCAATCGACTGGGCGGTTTTTCCGTACAAATAGTTCAATAAATTCTTATAGATAGGCTTCTTTCCGCGTTGTCCTCGAAGCCGCAATAGGTGATTGACCTCGTCAGCAAAATGAGTTGTTGGCATTGTCTGGTACGTTACCAATTCTTGCACGACGTACCAGTCCAAGAGGCCGAGTTTGACAGCCGTATAGAACTCAGGCCACATCACATGTGATTCGCCTGTCTGTGCGTAGATCAAAATGTTCTGAGCTTCCACCGGAGACAACGGCGGCAGCTTACTCTTGTCGATCTTCAGCGGAAACATTGGCTCCGCATCGTCATTAAACTTAAAAGAGACGGTCAGGCCAGCTATCTGGAACGGACCAGATTCCATCATCTCATCAACAACAGCCTGTGCTTGATCAGCATAATACGCTCGCTGCTCTGAAAAATCATAGTCGTTGTTGAGCATCAAAACAGCACAAGGATATGCGCTTTTGAGATCCCAATACGTGCAGGGACCAAGGCTACCGGTTTGATGGACAGCATTCCAGCCGCCAGCATAGAATCGTGCAAAAGATTCCATCTCAGCCGTCGGAAACCAGCTCTTTGTACCGTTACGATTCTTTCTGACGTCCCAACCTAAATAGTGCTTGAGGTTGACCTCTTTCCGGTTACCAGCTTCCAGAGCAGCAGCCCGTTTTTCAGCATAAACTTTGTCACGGAAAATTGTCTGAAAGTGTTTGGCAGAATACGCGGCGACTCTTGTTGACAATGGCAGACCCAATTCGAGACGGAACAATCGACCAAACCATGCGACGGCCTCAGCTGACACAACCGCATCACGAAAACCATATCGGCAGAACCGTTCTGGATCGGCACTCTTGACTGCTGACATGTTGTCAATCTCGTCGTCCGCAAGGAGGCTGTCTAACTTGGGTATACTGATTGTTTCTCCGACGTCCTTCAGGCTCCCGACACCAAAGTCTTTGCTATCACAAAATATGATGCTCCGTTTTGGTAACTTTGGCACAGCATCTTTTTGTCGTTTACTCCGTCGCTGGCGGCGGCCATCAGCTTCACGGTCAGCCAGCGACCACCAGAGGCCATCAGCTTCAACGGTATAGTCAGTGTTCCTGAGGATGACGCTCTCTGCAATAAGTTCGTCGTATGGCCTGTTGTGCTGCTTCTGTACTTTATTAATGTGCAGCTTGACCTTTTCCGATCCGGCAGCGGTAAAGTCATCAAGCGCTGAGGCTGTCCGTAAGGGGTACGTGCCGTGCCAGGTCTTATCTCTTTTGTTAATGACTGGCCGGAATTCTCGCAGCTCTTTCATGAATTTTTGAGCCAGCGGCGAGACAGATATTCCGTCAATCTTACCTTGGCAGAACTCGTTGAACGCATCACGCGGTTCTTTTGGCGGTGTTCCTTTGACTGGTTTGATCCACTTCAGCAGCCGACGTTTTGTTTTTACCGGTACCCAGTCACATGGTGGCAGCGACGCATAATGTGCTTTTGTGGCCTTGTTGTTAGTTTTTGGCAGCTTGCCAGCTTCTTTGAATACGGATTCTATGATTGTATTGATGTAAGCAGATTCGACCATGACAGCGGCAGCGCCACCGGGATCGTTGTGGAAGAATTCAGCATGGAGTGCACGGTTCCGGTTGACGATTGACTGTGTGAGCCAGGCACCCTCGGCCAAAGAGAAGTGTGCGACGAGATATGCGGTTTTGACGGTGTCTTCTGTGGCTTGCGAGATCAGTTCCACGAATGCTGATTCGGAGAAGCGGACGTCCGTTTGGATTACTATCCCCTTACGACGGCCATTCTGCGCAAAGTACAATTGATGCGAGACCATGAAGGCTGACGGCTCATCGTCATCGTCGATGAATTCTTCATATTCAGTGTCATAGCCAATGTAGCAGCGTTGAGATTCAAGTTCGTCAGCGGCTGCTATGGCGTTACGATCGGTAGTCAGGAGGACTTCGTCATCGTCAATGCCTGTATATGTTGGCGCGGGATCAGAGATCGGCAGGCCTGTTGAATCGGTGACATTGTGCTGTTTTATGTTATAACGGACGGGTTTGTTATCAGGGTCGAGTATTGGAATGATGGAGACGACGTTGATCGGGCATGGCGTGTGGCGGTCGGTCCAGTCGAGTTTGAGGCGTATGTGGCGGCCAAGGTCACGGGCTAGGTTCCAGATTAGAGACATGGTGTTTTTTGATGCGTGGTTGAGTGCTTGTTGGTTCTTGTCGTAGTATACGGTTTATATTCCCCACAGAGCTGGTGTCTATTAAGTATCCCTGTGGGTCATATAGATACCTGTTGCTTATCAGACTATAACTCATTGAAATTACTAATGCGGGTCTCAGAGCAGAGTTCTACCTCTGCTCCTGAGAAAAAGAGTATACTGAGGTCGGAAGTATTGCGCAAGCAGCCATCAAAACGGTGCTTGAACTATGAAGGAGTGTTTGAAGAGATTATGCACTGAGCATATTTATATAACACTGGCATGACTGATTCCGGTACTTCGAGAAGCTCTTTCAGTGAAGGCGTTGAGTCATTACACCGTTCAACCAAAAAACGGATACCGGTATCTGTTTCGGCATCAATTGGGTCTTCAGTAATTCTTGACACCACGGTTTCAAGGAGCCTCTGAGCAGGCAAATTGTGATAGCTGAAAAGTGTCTTGAGTACAGTTGGATCTTTCGTTTGTTGGCAGGCAACGATAACGAGGTCAGCGGCGACCTCAAATAACTGAGTTGGAGATACTCGGCCAGACATAAAATACTGTTCAGCCAGTTCTGGATATGTCTCGATTACTTGATGCCACCAATGATACGTCAACCCGTAATCAACAGTTAGTCCTTCATCGAGCACTGCATCCATGATTGTGCGGATAACAGGACGTTTGAACGTATCGCTTTGAATTACGTCCTCCAGTGACTCAGTAATTTCAAGTGGCATGCCGGACCTTGCCAGGCGTCGGAGCAGCAACTTGGCTATTTCATCCTCGGATCTATAGAGTGCGACGCTGACACATTCGCCTAAGGTATAGCGATTCATATCCTTCACGTCGAGATTCTTCAGGAACGACAGCACTTCTGGAGTGTCTGTCTGCATGACTGCAAGTCGCAACGCGTTTTCTTTGTTTCTGATGAGTTCGAGTTCAATTCCCTGTAACTGTTTTCCTAACTTGCTTAACATAATGGCCTCACGGTAAAATTAATAATAACTGATTTTACTATGTGAGGAGGCGGGAGCAACAATAAAGCAACGCTAACGTATTGACTATACGTTGTTCTGTTGGCCTACACTTAGTGCTGTACATTTGAGGCAGACCGATTATCTTTAGTACAATTTTAGTCCATTTTTAATACAAAATTGGAGCTGATTGACTCGGCAATTCAAACAAAAATAGTGTATGTTCAATTACTTGACAGCGTAACCACATGGCGGTTCAATTCCCTGCATCGCCACCAGATTTGAAGAAGCCCGATGAATACTTTATTATATTCATCGGGCTTTTTTTGTTTTAACTCGATAAAATAAACTATGGGAATGAATTGTCGCATTGTTAGATTCATAAAACTACCAGCTCTGCTGGTGTGATTCTAATAGGCTTTGCCGGTCAGACGAGATTCTTGAGGATCCCTGGGTAAGGGTAGTCGTAAGAAGTTGTATGGGCGTTTACGTCAATGGTTTGGGGAGTTGATGCATGAATTTGTTATATTTTAACAGCAGTCCATCCTTTAGAAAAACCTATTCTTGAGGCCTGTTTATAGAGTGGGGTTATGGTGTCTTTGTATGCTTCAATCAATACTTTTTTATTACATAAAGAATCAAAATCATTAATACGCAAGTCTACGATGTAACATTCCATTTTATTCTCCCATTTACGCCGGGTTAGTTTTTCTTTGGATATACAAATTCCTTGGAATTGTATATTAATAAATTGATCGAGATAATCATCGAGTGAAGGTAGCCTATTTCCCTTTGCTGAGTTTGTAGACTTCAATGTTGGAATTATGTTCCATAATTGATTGTGGCCAACGAAAGACCATGGCAAGAAATGATCTAATGAGAGTGCATCGGGTGATAATTTAGTGTTAGAATAAATGCACTCCAAGGGGGTGATTTTTACGATATCTCGCCAGTATTTAGTCTCTCCACTTAATGAGGCTCTTGTTTTCGGGAGGAACATTTTTTTTGTGATCGCGGGAACATTTGGGTTTTTGTCCTGCAAGTAGTTTTGCCATTGCCACAACAGCCATCCTTCAACAATTACATAACTATTTGTGAGATAATGTTTCCATGCAGGGTGGAGTTCTATACTTTTACCTTTATTCACAAATTTGTATAGAGGGATAACCGAATTAAAATATTCACGGGATAACAATCTGATCCTATTGTTTTTCTCTCCGTCATTAACGCCGCATAATTCATTTTCGAAGAAAACAGCCAATAACCTAAATGGGACATATCGTAACACTTGTTGTAGGTTTTGTGAGTCTTGCGGAATTTGTTCCCTCAGGTGCTTTTCAGAAATGATTTTATCTGAACTGATCCAAAAAGAGTCAATTGTTTTAGCTATTTTATCTTGAAGACCGAAAGATAATTTAAAATAAGTATGGGGATACCACCCTAGGATCAACATTTCTCTCGCAATATCTACAAGTTTAAAGCGATGATTCTTGAAATCACTGTCTTTTAGTAATTTAAGTAACGCCCATAAAAACAGATATTTGTAGGAATTCGTTGTTGCTTTGAATATTCTTGACAGCACAGGTACGCTAACTTTGCTTGATTCGGGAAGTGGATTGGTGAAATCGCTCATTTTGGGATGGCCTTTATAATAAAATACAAATTTGTATGCTTACTGAAGGGTTGTTTCGCGTTCTCGTTGATTCTCAATTACGCTTATGACAATATCAAAACTTCTTTTTGCTTCGTCTGGTTTGTAGACAAGATCCCACTCAGTGGCCTTTCTTCCATTTGTTCTTGGGATGTTCAAATCACTCGGCATCGAGTGATGCTGAAGTTTGCCTCCGGGTTTTCTTTTGAAGCCAGCCTTCAAACAACATAAGTCCATTCTGAAAAATTAAACGTTCCCACCATTTTCTGAAACCAATTGTGTGTGTATTTTTGTACAGCCTTACCTTCTCCCCTTCTCTGGTTATTTCTTTGAACAGTTCGTTTGATGGGTGGTCTGGTTTTAAAAATGTTTCTTTGCGATGCAGAATTGGGGGGTTGGATGATTGCTCATAAGAGCTTTCTCTGACACTCCTTTTTTCTAAATCAATTGTATTACTTGAGGGGAGTGGGTACAAATCGTGAAAGAATGTTGGGTAGTAGGGGAGTGATATTTTATAATCTTTTTTTGAAAGTTTTATTGTATTCCAGCTTGTATTAGAAGGATTCAGTTCTTTAATTGAATTTTTGTGGACCTTCTGGAGAGAACTCGGCAGCGAATCGTTTGTACTTTTGTGTAAACAGATAGCAGTTGGCAAATGCTTCCCTACTTTTACATTTTTGATCAGCTTTTTATATTCCAGGAAGTTCATATGTACCACTTTCTTTCTTTATTTATTCCCTGGTAAGGGTATTTGACTTTCGAGGACGGTAAGGAGAACTTCTCTGTTTTCGGTAATTCTGGTGATAGCTCCCTCCCGGTTATAACTGTATGAGTCTACATTCTGTGACTCGTTGTTACATCTCCTGCATCTTTTTGTTTAATCCCGAATAAAGTATGCAAGCATATTTATAAGGCAGATACAACTTTATTCCTTCCACTGTTCTTTGCTTCATATAATGCTTCATCAGCTCTGGTTATCATAGATTCAACCGTATCATCTTTCAAATACATGGTAATACCTATACTGACTGTTTTATTTCCTATAATCGGGAAGTTGTGTTGTGCTATCTGTGTCCTTAATTTTTCAGCCAGAGTCGTTATGTTTCCCAAGTCTGTTTCAGGGCACAAAATTAGAAATTCTTCCCCTCCCCAACGGCCAACAATGTCAGTACATCGTGAT
>JAUTBQ010171692.1:0-11706 GCA_032361185.1 Lepetodrilus ovalis | reverse complement strand
TTGATCTTTGTGATCATTATTATAGGATCTAGTCGACGTTTCGAAAGTTCATGACTTTCTTCATCAGGACTAAATAAATATAATGATATATATATAACATACTACTCGCAACACTACCAGAATTGTCAGAACTGATTAGAACAGAATAGAACAGAATAAAATAGAATAAAATAAACAGAATAGAACAGAATGGAACAGAACGGAATAGAATCTATTAAAAATACTACTTAAATTAGGGCGAAAAACGTCGGCTGACAACTGTAATAATAATGTACCGCTATACATTCATATACAAAGTATATGCTCAAAGCGCGTCTAGACAACGTGAAAAAGGTCTATTTATATTCCTAGACCAGTTTTCTCTCTTCATCATTGCTCGTCCATTTATAATCTTACACCTGATTCAATTTCTCGCCATTGCCTTCCTCTTAGATCATCAAGGTTCTGAAGACAGTGGCCGAGAGCCTGGCAACACCAGAGGTTCTGAACACAGCTACACGCTTCCCAATCATGGCTGTGTCTCTCATGAGGAGCGCTAACGAGACGACTCTGGTCGAGATCTGGAGAGACTACGCCATCCCCAAGGCCACCGAGACCGAGGTCGACGTCATCATGAGGTACACCCATAGGCCTATAAACACGAGTGGTGCTCTTCTGTATAGGACACACTCATGCAGGCAATGAGAACATTCTGGATAGCTAACGGACTGCCGCCTAAGGCTTGAACCGTATATCGACAATTAAACTGGAGAGAAGAAATACTTCATGGCACGTATGCATAGACGTGGTTTAAGCAACACTTAGTTTAGTTAATAGTGTAACTCATCGGTTATCCCTAGTTTAGGCTAAACTAGGGGATAAACCACGTTTGTGCACACGAACCCATGTTATGAGTATTACAGTTGTAATGAAGTATTACTTTGTGGTATTAATACGTTGTAGTAAAGCATTAATGTATTATTATTTAACAATTGATTTGAATTATTTCAATTAGTAATGTACGAATAATTAGTAAACAATAATGGTTTAGAATAGGTTTGTAATTGTAAATACTCATATTAATACTTTAGTGCGTATTTACATATTCTAGAAAAATTAACAGTGGATTACCTGTCAGTTGTGTAAGCTATGCACAATACCATTCACACTCCGTTGTACACGGTTGTTAAGTAAGATCTAGCTAGCTTGTTCAAGATTGAGGCCTCGTTTGTAACACACACGTACTATCAAAAGTCAGTTGATAACAAGAGTGTTAGTGGGTTTAACATCAGTATGTCTCCTCCCCGTGTCCAGGAAGACAGTCTGGCACTGCATGGCCGCCACTGGAACCTTCTTCTCCGGCAAGATCATCCTGGACACCTGCCTGGCCAAGAAGATCCCAGCCTCCACCTGCGCTGCCCTCATCAACATGGTGTCCCTCGCCAACGAAGCCAACAGCACCTTCCTCGAGAAACTCATCGTAAGCACAGCGACATCATCGTTTGTTATGAATAATTACGTTGTTCTTCTTCAAAACAATCCTTATACTCTATGATGTATATTAAAACTAATCTAATGACTGAATGTATGATTTGAAATTAATGAAATATTTCACTAAATGAAGCAATTGAAAACAGTGATTGCGCAACGGTTCGGAAATACATTCATGTATCTTCTTCTTCTTCTTCTTCTTCTTCTTCTTCATAATAATAATAATAATAATAATAATAATAATAATAATACAAATAATACACATAATACAAATACTACCATTAATAAGAATAATAGCGGTATTAGTAGTATTGTATACATTTATATTACGCAAATTCCATTCTCTAAAGCGTACTCAAAGCGCTACACTATTACATAGTTATTACTATTGTAGACCATCCTAATTATGATAATGATGATTATTATTATCATCAGCAGCATCATTATTGTCACTAATACATGTAATACTCACTTTCATTCGTACAACGAGCACACTTCACGTATTCTGACGCGGTAACGTTAACGTTGCAGACGGTGACCACTCAGCTGGGTGACGGTGAAGAACCCCAACTCGTCCGCGCCCTGTGGCTGGCTATCGGCACCATCACCAACAAGCTGAAGTACGCCGAGCTGTACGAGCTGAAGGACGTCGCTGCCGCCATCCCCGTCATCACCCAGATCCTCCAACACGAGCGTGACCCCGTGGCCAGACAGGAGATGACCGTCCTCAAGACACACACCATCAACAAGCACATGACCCTCAACAAGATGTACACCGAGATGCACCTCAGGATCGTGGCCGTAGGTGTCGCTAAGTCTACTGGATAATTGCTAGCATCCCTGGAAGGCTATCTACTGTAGCTTACTTAAATCTCTGTCTGCTGGATTAACCATGGGCCGTATTCTCGAAACTTCTTAACTTGCGAACATCTTAGTGAGAAAAGATCTCTTCAGAAATTAACATAAGAAGAAAACCAGTTTGTAAAATTCTTAGTAGACTACTTACGAACTTCTTAGGTCTTACCAAGTTTTGAAAATACAGACCCAGGAGCATAATTCAAAAGACATCTTAGGTTGCCTTTATGCAAGGTTTTAAATTACTTATTAACTTCATATTGCATCATATACATAATTCTTTCGAAGGTATAACGGACTAGATCTGCGATTTAATGTCAATTAATGCTTTTTCAAACATTTAGACATATAAAATGCGTTGGATAAATAGATTCTAGACATCATACACGTTCATACTAAGACATCATAATCATTACTCGTCACGATTTTCATATTATTTTTCACCACCATGAATTTAACACGGCGACAATTGGCATGTTAAGCACAACTAATTGACTCGTTCTCTATTTTGCAGCTGATCAAGGCACAATTGAGCAAGGCTGGAATCGAGGCCAAGATCGTAGCCCTGAAGGCTGCCGGAAACGCCGGACTTCCTGAGCTGATCCCCGTCTGCGCATCCGTCATCGTCGACTACAAGCAGCCCGAGTTCGTCCGCTTCACCGCCGTCTGGGCAATGATGAAGATGGCCCAATGGGATCCCGTCACGGTAAGCCAGCTTGAAGTACCTGACAAATAACCAGACGATAGATGCATTCTTATTAATTTACCTTTCCTAATAATCAGTTACTATAGACATATGTAAACACTACTAACATGCTATTTCCAGCAATAACGATAACGCAACAGTATGTATAGTGCAAACATTCATGGTATCCCATTTCCCGTAGGGATCATACCAGGATTCCTCAATTTCATGTTTTGCAATACCATGCGCTAACCACGTTCGTTATATCTTGTCATTAAAATGATAGTCATTCCTTATTATTCTACTTTTGTTCATGCAATTTTCAATAGCGAGTTTCTATAAATGGCACTTATTTATTCATGTTAACTGACATAACATCGTGGCTTATAGTAACTATGAAATCCAGTTACAAACCATCAAATTACAGTTAACGTTGCGAGTAATTAATACGTTCCACCTTGACCTTGCGTTCAAGGTGAGAGAAGTCCTTACCCCAGTCCTGATGAAGACAACAGACACCGCCGCCGTTAGGATCGCCGCCTTCACCGCCGTCGTCGGAACAAAGCCTCCACGTGTCGTCCTGGAGATGCTTGCCCGCCACATTGCCCGTGAGCCAGATCTGCAGGTTGCCGCCTATATGTACAGCGCCTTCGTCGCCGACGCCAACCTCACCAACCCATGCTTCACCCATATGTAAGTCAGTGTAGCTAGTAACCACGAACACGTCTCTGTACCCACATCATACGCTTTACCCTCCTGTAAGTGAGAGTAATCACCCCGGCATCGCCCATGTTTAAGTCAGAGTAGCTAGTAAATACGAGCATGTCTCTGTACCCATATCATACACTTTACCCTCCTATAAGTAAGAGAAATCATCCATAGAGTCCACATTGCCCTTATGTATTTCTGAGCAACATGTGATGCTCTCCGGTTTATTGATGTTCCTGAAGCGCGTCGTGGTGAATGTCTTGTTGTGGTTGTTGTGCAGGGCTAAGGAAGCCGGACGTCTCGTTCATCTGGCCCCACGTATTGAGCCTGGCATGTACTACTCAACTGTCAAGATCTGGGAGGCCAGATGTCCCTATGGTGAGTCACGACGTAGATTGTTCCACATTCAAACTCGACCACTAAAAGGTCATCCCAGTTTCATCACACGCTTTCAAAGCTCTCCCTACAGGGAGCAGACCCTCAAAATATTCTTGTGATGAGACGCAGGAAGCTTGACAAATACATGTAAAATAGTAATGATAACACAACAGTATGCATGCACTTATTGCATCTCCCTTAGAGTAGGAAATATACCCGAATCCAACAATTGTAGTATTAAATTCAACAGCCAATAAACCATCTCCACAAAGTACTAAAACCTGCATGCAGCCAAACACAAATTATTCCATGACATATGCTTTACTTAAGGACGGTCTTCAAGGAATAAAAGGTCAATCAAATAAATTAATACTAGTATATGATTTATATGATCACATCTGTGTCATGTTATAGTACGCGCACCTGCAAGCATTGTCACCCAGCTGGGCGTTATTGGATCCAAGAGCTCACTGTTCCCCAAGTCTGTTTCCTTCGATCTGTATGCACACATCTTCGGAAAGACCACCCCAATCGTCCAGGTAAAGACAAATATATTTTTAAAAAAATGCTTTTTCCAAACTCTCCTACTATTGAAATTTCACGATAATTATATTTGTTATTATGTTTGTTATTATGTTTGTTATTATGTTTGTTATTATGTTTGTTACTCCAAAAAGCTAATGTGTGGTGACTCAGTTCCATGACCTATGTTGGTTAGACTGGACCCTCTAGAGACGAGCATGTGTTACTTCCAGGTTGGTATGTACACCGAGGAGCTCCGCACTGCCCTGGACAAACTCTTCGGACCCAATGGTGTCCTGACAAACAGGAAGTCCATCCTCGACATCGTCTCCCCAAGGATGAAGAGAAGTCTGGACTCCGCGGCCATGATTGAGGAAATAATCAAGAAGGTGAGAACGCTGTCAGTCTTTGCATAATAACTTCCTCTTTAATAATTGTTGCAAATAACATAGTTACATTAAGAAGTAAGAGATGTTTCGAATAACACATTTACAAACTCAAAATATCCGTCATTAGGGTCGTGTCCTTAAGATTCTACTTGACAATAATTATCAAATGGTTAGCTTGTTCTTTACGGATAAAATTGATCAATATACACTAATGCAAGGGGCATAAGTTTGAGACCCACGTATATCGTATCCTTTCTTTAATACAATTTCAGATCAACCTGAACCTCCGCCAAATGCCCATACCAACAGGCTCTCTGTACATGAAGGTGTTCGGTTATGAGCTGAGATACTTCACTCTGGACGAGGCCCTGCAGACTCTTGCTACCTCAGGTACCACACTTCCGTGGTATAGATTTGTCCTCAAAGGTTTTAGCCCTTGCTGGACTAACCTCAATGAATCACACCTCTGAATGTAAAGACACCTGCGGTTTTCTCGAACAGGAAGGCGAAAACACGTTCTTTCCTTTCGTCTCATATCGACATTAATTTGATTGAATTATTGCTTTACGTCGCAGCGGGAATATCTCACCCATAGGCGACGACTATCGACATTAATACAAAATATAAAAATAACGTATTTTGATATCCATTGTTACTGTTATAGCTTCACAATAGTACTTCAATTTCCGAAATAATTAATTTGTTTGATTTTGCGTTTAAAGTGTCAGTGTCAAAGGATATAAACAATTGGAATCAAATTATGATGGAAATTTAAATGTTTTCTAAATCGTAACTCCTACAGTAATTCTCATGGATATAATTCCAATTCAATTCAATTCAATTATGCACTGCATGCAAGGCCATTAAGAACATTTAGTTGCTATGAATCATGACACCGTTATAAATATGTATCAATATCGTCTATCCAGGAAAGATCGCTACTTGGTTCAAGGAGGAAGGAGCCGGTATCGCCATCCCAATCGACTACGCCGTACCTATTTTCCTCGGCGACATCAACATCATCCTGCCCACCGAGGCCGGTATCCCCGTCCACATGATGCTGGCCGCCACCACCGCCGTCAAGGTCAAGGGCATGACTAGTGTCAAAGTCACCCCATCTCTGTTCGAGAGCAGACGTCAATCTCCCCCAGTTGAGGCCAAGGCTCTGTTCGATCTCCGCATGAGGTGAACGAACATCTTGGGACTTTTTGTTGACAGTGGTTAATTGTTATTGGTATCTGTCGTAGCAACAACATTCACGTTTCAATTAGATTCATCTAAACCAAATACTTTAGTCAATGTCATCAGACATATTGATGCAACAAGAGTGATTTCTATTTTGGATACAATACCAAATACAGTGCACTGTATGCCTGATTATTTCCAGCGCTGTCGTCGAGGTCCGTGGACAGATGTACATCAACGCTTTCAAGACTATTGCTGGAGCTGCTGTTGTCATCAGGACCAAGGTGTCTGCTCCCATTGTCGGAAACGTCACCGCCAACCTGCCCAGGAGGAAGATCGTCACCGCTATTGTTCCCCCCGTCCAGGTAACTGACGCACACATACGCACGCACGCACACACACGCACACACACACACACACACACACACACACACATTCCCACGCACGCACGCACACACACACACACACACACACACACACACACATTTACCCAATAATACATTTCTGTAATTTAGTGCTATTATTCAGATGCCAGTCTTATGTACCTTCTAGAGCACCTCCGTGTGGACATCATTATCATAACAATCCATTGTTTATTACTCTTCTACTAGTGGTAACGGGGCTATACTGTAATTGACGTTGCTAAGTTTCAATACCGTTTTGACTATATTCGTACTTTTCACAATACTGTCCCTTCTGTTTCATTAATGAACACTGTATCTTGCAGGAGGAGCCTATTGTCGAGGTCGAGACATTCCCAATGACATTCCAGTTTATCACACCCGTCAACCAGGTCAACGAGATAGAAGTTGCCGAGGGTGCTAAGATTGTTGAGGTGAGCCACAAACATGAACATCCTTTGGATGTCTACGTAACTCTAAACAATACATTTTCTTAAATATTCCCAAATCATAAATACTAATGATGCGAATGAGACTGACGTACAATAGTATATGTATATTTCAATTTCAGGGTATCTATGAATTTGGCAACGCCACTCTTGGAATGAACATGGTCCTGCGCACCAAGCTGGCCTCCCGCTATGGCAACCCATGGGCCGCCCTCTTGCCCTTCACCGGACGCTCTGTGGTCCAATTCTTCGTGAAGCCCGGCCCAAGCCCACCCGAGGCTGTCGTCATCCAGGCTCAGTTCGCCACCGGAACTCCAGTGAAGCCCACAGGAGGAATGAACGCCGCCGCCGGCTCGAGCTGCGACTGCCCAATGGGACGCCTGACCTTCTGTCTGGTCGCCTGTGAGGAGGAGGATGTCACTGATCCCGAGGTGGTTGAGACCGTCTCTAGCCTCGAGGACTTCCCCAACCTCATCAACAAGGACGTCACCATAGGAGAGCTCAAGGCCAAGCTGCAGGCCAAGCTGGGACACAGCGTTCGTCTCAGCCCAGTCGGTCACAAGTGGGGAATGATCGCCACCATTGACGCCAGCACTCCAGCCGTCCCACGCAAAATTCAGTTCGAGGCTCTGTGGCAATCCGTCAACAAGAACGAGATGCACCAGTTCGTCTTCAGATTTGCTCGCTCTGCCCTGCCAACATACCCTCAACCATGGGAGGTAAGTGTTGACTCGCCATGTTTATACACACATTTAAACATTTAAAGAATGGAAATTAACTATTCTTGGTGTGCAATCTTTTTATAATTATCTATGACCGATAGTTAAACTATTCACATTACAATAACATTCCTTTCTGAACCTTTCAGCTGATCACCACCGCCATGCTGCAGTACCCAACCCGTGTTATCACAGCCAGGAACCTTCTGGACCCCAGATATCACACCCAGGTCCAGCAGAACCTCCAGTACATGATCAGGTTCATGAGCCACCGACCAATCCTCAGTCACCTGAACGCCACCGCTATTACCATGCTGAAGGAGCACATGCAGAACATCGTTGGAACTCCTAACTCTCCATATCTGCTCAGAAGTTTGGCCTACACCTTCTTCGCCAGGTACACAGATACCATGACCGCCAGCCTCGTACCCATCTGGAGAAAGCTGATCATCCTCGGCGACAGAGTTCAGTCCATCTGGAACCAGGCTGTGGACCCCATCTTCATCGTCAAGCACGTTGAAAGCCTTACCACCCATATTGCTGAGCTGGAGAAGGTCCAGATGATGCTCATCCCAATGCTGAAGATCACACCCTTCCCCACTGAAGTACCATTCCTGACTGAGAGCTGTATGCTGGAACACTACAGAATCCTGACAACACTGGCCGATGTCTGCTACCGCGCCTCCAAGATGACCATCATACCTCATAGCGAGACTCTGTATGCCAAGGTGGTTCAACTGATGACAACTCTGCACGAGGCTATCATCGAAGATGCCGCCAACCTTGCCAGACTCCCCGCTCTGC
This sequence comes from Lepetodrilus ovalis, assembly GCA_032361185.1. Classification (NCBI taxonomy): domain Eukaryota; kingdom Metazoa; phylum Mollusca; class Gastropoda; order Lepetellida; family Lepetodrilidae; genus Lepetodrilus; species Lepetodrilus ovalis. The sequence continues at coordinate 3,141 of JAUTBQ010171692.1, read as the reverse complement.
CAGCAACCGCCGACATCACCCTGAGGAAGCTGTGGCCTCGTCTAGAGAGGATCAGCGCCACCCAGATCAACACGCTGAAGCACCTCATCATGGCTATCAAGACGACTACTGTTCCATCTCTGCAGCCAATCGTTGATGTTGTCGGCATGGTCAGAGAGACCCTCCCCATCGTCACCGAGACACTGAAGACCGTCAGCCTGGTAGACCTCCACGCTACTACCGTCCTCACCAAGATTGCCACAGAGCACTCCATGATCATCGAAGCATTGAAACTGGTTGTGGACAGACTCGCCGTGAGCCGTCCAGCTGATGAAGCCCAATACGTCCACCTCCTCCAAGCCATGAAGGCCCAGACAGCCTCAGTGTCTTTCGTCTCTGCCGTCCTCGTCAAGTTCAGATACGAGTTGATCACTCTTGCTCCAATCGTTACCGAGCGCGACATGGCAATGGTGAAGCAGCTTCAAGTCATCCAGATGAACCTTGGACTGGAAATCGCTAGAGTTATCCACATGACCAGCTTCACACCCTATAGCTCCTCTATGGAGGCCCCAGAACAGATCTTCACAGCCGCCGAGGACATCATCGGTTTCACCGAGACAATGATCCCGAAGATTGTCTATGTTCTCGATGAGCTCCAAAACTCAAATGTTGAGCCCAATATCTTCATCTTCGAGAAGACTACAATGACCGTCCTGTACATGAGGAACATCGTCAAGAAGCTGAAGACCTTCATCGTAGCTAATGCCATCGCCACACCAGAGGTTGCAAGATGCGTAGCTATACTCAGGAAATGCGAGAGGATCATGCTCATTGTCGAAGAGCTGGAAATCACGGCCACCAAGGCATTTGTGAAGATCTGGAACACCGCCTCCCAGCACGAGACCTCCATGTCCACCCCCATCACCGAGGAGATGGTCGGAGCCACTCTGAGCGCCGTCATCCTCAAGCAGAAGGAGGTTAAGATGCAGGTCATCGAGTACGTCAGGGAGATCAAGCGCGTGCCAACCACCACCATCCAGCCATGGATTGCCACCCTCCTGGACACATGCAGAGGACTCCAGACTCGCATCGACTGGATCCAACTGTGGGGCATTCCCCTGGGACGCTTCAGCCCAATCTTCGCCCACGTCATCAGCATGCAGCAGGAGATCCTGAAGAAGGTCAGGGAGGTTGTCACCATCTGCGAGATTCACCTGGAGACACCCGAGGCCGTCAACTTCATCATCCAGGATCTGGAGGCCGAGCTGTCCAGAGTCGTCAAGATCGGCAGCGTGGAGATGACCGGAATTATCCCCGACGCAGAGCTCCACATCCCAACAATTACCAAGACACCCATGATGCCAAACATGCCATACATTCCTAATATGCCAAATGTACCATATGTACCAAGCATGCCGAACGTCCAGTACAAGCCATTTACCCCATACATGGCAGGAATTCCAAACATGCCCAACATACCTAACATGCAAATCCCCAATGCTGCAATGCACGTCCCAGTCATTCCAATCAACCCAGTGACCAAGATGGAGTCCACCTACTTCCCACTGGCCTTCACAGGCTTCGTCAACATCACATTCGGACCAATCGGAATCGCCCCCAAGACAATCCTCATGAAGGTAAGTGATGCCTTGGCGTATGACGAGCTTAGCTTTATAAATATTCGGTCAATAATTCTGAAATGTTCCACGCTTTGAAAATATTGTACACAGATGATTCAATTTAGCATAAAGTAAATCTACTGGCAGTTAAAGCCGTACGTGCACGGATCAGTAGTCCTACTCTCAGTTAAAGTCTGTTCCTTGTTGAGTTTTCACGATGTCTTCAACACGTGCACCGTGTACATGATATATGCCTGACTATTTGTTCTCGGCACGATCTCCCTGTTGCAGTTGTACGGCAGCAAGAGCTTCGAGCAGCTGATGTGGGAGAGCAGCCAATTGAACCCAATCGGAAGAGACCGCAACGTTGAGATCGCCATTGCCAGACAGGAGGCTGGTGTTGCTTACGGAATCACCGAGAACCCCATCTACAGATGGATCAACACCCTCAATCACAGACACATCACCATCAAATACACTCCAGTATGTTGGAACTTCATTCCTTTCACCTCCTTTCCTTTCGTGCTGACGTAATTTCATAACTAAGGGCTGGTCGTAATTTTCATATATAAATGATATTCATGTCACTGACGACTATTATATGTTTACCCACGTACTGAACAATGCTGACAATATATATATATATATCTCAATAGGCTTAGTGTTAACATATTTTATTCACAATGGAAAATGATTTGGTACAAGTTATGCCAACTTAGGAAAGGCTAATAGGTTGTGAAGATATCACATTTTATATGGTACAATTAATGATATTATGTTATATAGTTCACAATCCCAGAGCCAGTCAAGTTCACCCTCGTGAACTGGATCAGCACGCTGGTTGCCCCACACATCTGGGACACAACTGTCAGTGCCCCTGTTGAGACTAGGCCCGGCGTCATGCACATCATCAACGACGTCAAGCTGAACAGCCCAGCCGTGAGTCCAATATAATCAACATACACTAATCTGAACAACAGCCACTACACTTGATATGCCCGACACAGTGATTCCTTAATAACAGTTAATGTGCTGAATAGGCTAGCAAGGACTTAATTTAACTAGTTGTAAGGATTCAGTTTGTGTTACGATAAAAATGTATCGACTTTCCTGAATATTAACGATCAAGGAGGCTTATTTCAGTATTCCCTCTAATGTATAATATCTTGATTGACGATATTTCGATATATTTATGCACATTCTTGTTTGTAGAGTGACACCTACATTATGACTCCAAACATGACCGTCAGCATGATGGGCGTCAACACCATCCTATCCAAGATATCCGCCTACAACCCATTGATGGCCCCCTGGATCACCGAGAAGATACAGATGGCACCCGTCCTGGGCCCCTACTACCCAGGTATGTATTAATTACTCAATACTCCCCTTTCTGTTTAGTACTGATCATGGCGTCTCAGATTTTTAAGGCTGTATTTCGTTCCTCCATTCTCTCTTTCCCTCTGTCTCTCTCCCTCTCTCTCTATTTATCTCTCTCTCTCTCTCTCTCTCTCTCTCTCTCTCTCTCTCTCTCTCTCTCTCT
>JAUTBQ010171681.1:0-10000 GCA_032361185.1 Lepetodrilus ovalis | reverse complement strand
ATAATAACAAAAGATGTGGGTGCCAAAGTACTATTTTAAAGTTATAGACGTGTAAAGTGAGTGAAGGAAACACACTCGACAGTAACTGGAGTCAAACAGTAACGAAGCTATGGATATCTGTTGGTTGTCTTCTCCGACGTCCGCGCGCTGACTATAAAAGCAGGTCAGCGCTCGGCTGTTGTTATTGTCGTTCTATCGCTCACAGTAAGCAGACGTATCTCCAAGCTATTCGAAATGGCCGACACAGCACCCAAGGTTTCCAAGTCTCCTGCTAAGAAGAGGGTGGCAAAGCCGAAGAAGCCAGCAAACCACCCCAAATATTCTGAGATGATCCAGAAGGCCATCGCTGCTTTGAAGGATCGTCGTGGTTCCTCTCGCCAGGCCATCTTCAAGTACATTTGCGCCAACTTCAAAGTTGACGCTCAGCAGGCCAGAACTCACCTGAAGATGGCTCTCTGCGCTGGAGTCAAGAACGGAGGTCTGAAGCAGTCGAAAGGAATCGGTGCTTCTGGTTCATTTAGACTGGGAGACAAGAAGGAGAAAGTGAAGAAACCCAAGGCAAAGAAAGTAAAGAAGCCCAAAGCCGCCGTAGCAAAGAAAGTAAAGAAGCCAAAGACGGCTGCAGCCAAGAAATCTCCCAAGAAGGTTAAGAAGCCAAAGAAGGCCAAGTCTCCAGCGAAGAAGGTAGCAAAACCAAAGGCAGCCAAGAAATCCCCAGCGAAGAAGGCAGCCAAGCCCAAGAAGGCAAAGACGCCCAAGAAGAAGGCGGCAAAGAAGTAAACAAATGGTGCGTTGTGAACAAACTGTATCATCATGTAAATCATGTACAAACATTTCACGGCGATAGTGCTATCACCATCATCGCCGATCATCATCATTATCATCATCATCATCGTTGATCGGATCATGTGTCGTACTCGTACATCAGACTTTCCAACCACCATTGTGTTCATTTGTTGCTCTACATCGGAACCATGCTGGACGAGCAGCAACAAAACTGATTCTGTGACGAGTAGGTGGTGACATCTCTCTGATACGGGTCATTCATTGACATTATCAAACAAAGTGCTCATTGACTATACGTTGTTTTGTGCAATGCCGTTACTTATTTATTGCTACAAATATTGCGCATGTCATTCATTATTCATATCATTGTCATGTCTCATTGTGTAAATATTCCACATCATGATATATATAAAAAATAATAATTTAAGAATGTCTTGTTTTAATTTTATCACGATTTGTCAATCGATACATGGTATGCTGTACCCATGCGTTGTGACTTGGACAAGTTGGTTGGTCCTTTGCAAACTGCAAGCAAACACCCGTGACCGTACCCGAATTAAATCTTGGACATTGGGTTAATTTGCTACGTTAAATAGTTTATAGACTCGATCAGGTTGGAATCTCGGTCGCCAAAGGTTATTTCCAAACGGTGCGATTTCATGTTCAAGCTCAAATTGTATCCCGAATTTGACATGAAATTGTACGTTTCGTAATATCTGGGCTCTGGTCCGCACAATGGCGCCTAACGTGTTTATAAATATCGAATTAAATTCAAATGTTAATCCACGAAACCCCGAAACGTCTAGTTGCTTACTATATGGACATGTTGCATAAATGGTCAATCTAGTAAATCTACTCTATTAAAATGCATGCAGTGTTGGAGTGACAACACCTGGGGCGTGTATCTAGTAGAGGAGTTGTATATACACAGTAACTTGGATACATACATGTTATAGTATTTTACTTTTAAGATAAAAAAAAAGACATATATTATAATTACAAATTGCATAAAGTAAAGCTTGGCCTGATCTGGAGTTCTACTATACGTTTCGTAGTCTGGCTTGATTCACGTGGGTCGTACAATGGCGCCCTACGTGCTTGAATTAATATAGATAAAGATATATAGATAGATATTTATTAAAGTGTCACATTGTAATATATACACATACATCCGATTTAAAACGACGATCCAGTCAACATAGGAGACACTACAGACTAGTAATAAAGGTCATTATTACTAATAGATGTACAAATCGTATACAAATAACACCACACATAATAAATGCATGATGTTTTGGGCGTTTTGATGAAAAACATGTTTGCAATCTATAATGATATAAAATAAAGGTTCCCCTCCGACAATGAATTAAAAGTATAAAATTCAACATTTTCCTTGTGGATCAAATTACACCGTAAATCACAGTGTAAAACAAATGCAATTCGTCTTCTACAACCTGAATATTTGTTATGTACATGACAATATCTACAGATCCTATGTTGTAATGCTAATACCAAGCCTATAGTTCTATTTCCCCTGAGTGCGATGTATGACCATACTCATTTTAAGAAAAACAGAATGGTTACATCTATAGGCTATATATGAAAGCTTTTCAATTGTTGAATCGTTACAACATTCAATTCAATTCTGTATTATATAAGGCCATTGACCAATATGCAGTAAAACATTTCAATGTACTGTATTTAAAGAAGACCATCCAATATACGGGTTTGTAAATATTCGCTCTATGAGTGACACTACGTATATACATAAATTTTACTTTGGTTATGGTACTAATATTTCTACGGGAAATTCCACATGAATCATTTAAAAAGTGACGATGTTCAAAATAAATCTTTATTAGTGAAACTTATTAGCATAAAGCTGATAATGTGATTGTCTTAATATTGGGTATTGGCCACACTCACTGAGGAGACATGGAGTTTGAAGTTCCTTGAAATCAGCAAGTTTGAAGATTTCAAAGTTACGAACTTGGATATACATAAATATGTGGGCATGTATGCATAGTCTTAGACTCTTTATTATATGAAATGATGGGTTTATGAACAAATATCCAACGAATTGTTTCTAAATGAAAAAGAATATCTGTATTGTGTTGCGGACATTAAATAACGTTTGGCATATTTCTTTAGTTAGTGAAACATGTTTACAATATTTTGAGAGGATACTGATGCTGCTCCTTTAGTTTCATATAAATATTGATTTAGTCAGGAAACTTTAACATGGAAATTTGTTTTGTCGCCAGGAATTACAAAAGTGTTGCGGATATAATACATACAGTCTTTATCTTACCAAAAGGTATGGCAATGATGAATTTATAACCAATTACAAAGTTTAGAGCATGTTATTAATACTTAGTCGGCAATAATTAGTCAATTACAAGCTTTATCAGCCCAGTACTAATAACAATAATTATAATGAAAAACATACAATAGAAAAGCATATATAGAAAGTTGAATCAATTTTCTTAGTCACTGTCCCTCTCTTTGATGTTTTATTAGTCAGGTACATATATAGAACATTATCACTATGAAAAGTACCATTATTTCTGTGGCATGTTTTTAACTTAACAGGAAATTAGACGATGCATGTTATTAAGAAAAATAAACAATTTTATTCAGAATCTTGAAAGTAGCTCTAAAAGTTAGTCAGTATTTATTTAGTAGTATGTATAATTGTCTGTTGTCAATCCTAGATTATTCTATATTTAGGAAATACTCATTGTATAAATCAGAATCTTGAAAGTAGTTCTAAACCCCAATATGAATCAACAATAATGATTGTATATTGTATATTGTATATGAACTAAAGTATTCAACAATAATGCATGTAAGCAAGGAGTCTACCATAGTTCAGCAGTGTCCAATTTGGCTACAATACAATTAGTCATGTACTAGTATTTATAAATTTATCAACATGAAATATATATTGTTCACAAAACAGTATGCAATTGCATACTGATGTACTTTATCTTACCTGTTATTCTTTGCAAATAATGAGTTACTTGAGTATCCAATATAGGGCCGCCAAATAGGCCTACACGATGATTAAACAATTCAGGCAATCATTCTGTGAATGCTGATATACTTGTTTTTACTTTTCATCTCCACAAAGAAGCCATGGCAAATGACATGTTCCGTATAGTTTTTAAAACAGAAACATGATACTATGTGAAAGCATTTGAATAGCAATATAGGTAATCAGGCAATTATGTTATTTGGTTTCTAAAACGGCACTGGTTAGTTCGAGATTCCTCTATCCCTCCCTGCTGACCATAAGATACTTTTTATATTGGTATGTTCCTGATCCATACCAATATAAAACGTATCTTATGGTCAGCAGGGAGGGATAGAGGAATCTCGAACTAGGCACTGGTCATTGATCAGATGCTAATCATGTCCAAATTAAGCAATATTTGCCATTGACAAGTTACCCTGGACATCCCTGGTTATCCAGATCAATTGGTCATATTCGTATACACCTCTAGAGACCGATGTCGATAGTATCTCGGCTGAATATTTCACTAAAAAATATTTTTATTTGTTTCTCCTATAGTAAATCTATCACATCCGCCATCGTGAATTTGAGCACGGGCGCAGCCATGTTGCGTATCGGCACGCTAGGGGTGAACTGACCTCGTTGTGGATACTATCTAGAGCTTCCGGGTTGGATCAGGAGAGAATAAGAGTAATATTGTTCAAGCACCTTTCAACGATGATCAGCAAGAAAATAGCTTGATCTGGGGAATATATGACAAGGAAAGTCAGGCACATGTCTAAAGGATCATCAAAGGTAATGTTTGAGTCTTGTTTCTGAAAGCAGGTGGTTTTCTATGGTCAGTGTTCTTACTATCAGATGTGTATACTGACAATAGATACCAAGGTACTGCTCATGTGTTTATCCGTATCAGTGTTTTACGATTTAATGCTTTTTAGACCCCACCCTGAGTATTTGAATTATTGAACACTCAGTTATGTTTCTCCAGATACATTGTTATACTATTATTAATAATACTGTAAATGAGATTTGTTATTTAATTATTTATTGGCATATTCAAGAAGAGATTACGAAATGCTTTAGTATACCGCATAGTACATGTTTTTGTCTTCCTGTTTAATTTATTATGAATATCAATTTATTTCCTTGTAGACTATATAGACTATATGTATCAATATAATAATTGGCACTTATCTTGTGTATCTTCATGATATTGTTACATTATATTGTAGGGAAAACATAATAAAAGTAATAGTAGCCGACACACACGCACACAGGCTGGTCACACAGATTATGGTATAGGCCCAGACACCAGGGGCGGATCCAGTGGAATGCTCACCCAGCTTACGCCCCCCACTCCCACTAGAATTGCAAAAGTTTGTTTAATAAACATATATTTTGTATTATGGTTGGATTGTAACACATGATATTGACAAAGCTTTAGTCTTTAGACATGTATGCTGAAAGGCATCCTAGAAAGAGTTCTATCTATTCTATAGCAAAAAAATGAAGAAAAATAGTCACTTATGAGCACCATCTAAAATACAGCTTGAGCCACCCCTCCCCCTAACCTAAAGGTCTGGATCCGCCCCTGTACACATGACCAATTTGTTATTATGCCTACTACAAACAACCACCATATTTAATTGTGACTGACATCAGTCTATAGTTCTTTGAAATACCAAATAGTTTTATATAATTAATATATAAATAAAATAACTTTATATAATAAACTATCGTTTGATGCAACTATGAAAACAATTCTTTCACACATTCTAATATTCTTCTGGTAGATATATTTGCATGATTATCAGTGAACACATCATCATATGACTTTTCATGTTACTTTTACTGCAGCATCAAGGTGGGGGTGAGAATTCAAATTACCTGCAATGTACTGGTCCCAACCAGGTTCTGAGTGGTGCTGAGTGGTACTGGGGTGACATCTCCAGGTAATTATCACATCAATCTCAATCCATACCATTACCATACCTCATATAGGCATATAGTTACCTGGTTATACCACTACAGGGATAGAAATTAACACTAGCCCGTTAGCCCGGGCCATTTGTGCCAATGCTAAAGGTATCCTAAGGGCTAATAGAAATTATGTATTTTTGTAAATGTTTGTTATTTGTATCACTATTCGGGCTAGTAAGTTTGTAAGGTAAGTTTCTATCGCTGCTAATAATAATTTGTTTAGGAATATATTGATCAATTTTTTTGGTACAATTTCATATTCCTGCTGCGAAGTAAATCACTAATTCAATTAATCATTCAAATGTTAGATTATCAGATATAAATTTAACATTCAGTCATTCCCACATACCTTTTAAACAATCTACAGGTTATTTAGGATGCATTGTTTGGGTTGAGTTTCGCAAAGAAAAAACTTGTCAACCTTTTAATTTATTTGAAATGAGACATGCCGGTAGTTCATAGAGTTGCACCTTTTTGTAAGAAGGATAAGATTTTTCCAAGCGATGATGAAAGTTTTCTTGTCTGATGCATTATGACGACTACCACCAAGATCTCCGAGCTTGGAAAGTCTTATCCTTGTTTAAATCGCCATGGTATACGTTTTCCATGCGACGTAAAGCAAAAATTCAATCAATCAATCTAAATTATCAGTGGGTAATATTTTCCGATAAATTCCAAATCTGATTCTACTATATCAAAATTTAATTAATTTTCATTATGATGTTGACAGTACAAGTTGCATTTTTATACTGAAATAACCAAATTTAATACAACTGAGATTTGTACGGGCAGTGAAAAATAAAGTGTAGTTATATTATATATGGTAATTTCTGGTTGAAATGCTTCTACTGCAAGGTAGAGAACTAATTCAATCAAATCCATAATATATGCAATGTAGTGTTGAGGGTTTTGTCTGCCGATATTCAGTATGTGTCCGTTTTCAGCCACACAGCTGTTCCGTCTGATGGACAAATACAGGCCAGAGACCAAGCAGGTGAAGAAGGCGCGTCTTGGAGCCCGAGCAGCAGACCGTGCCGGTGGAAAGGAGGACGCCCCCACGAAGCGCCCACCAGTGGTCAGGTCTGGCGTCAACACAGTGACGACCCTGATCGAGTCGAAGAAGGCACAACTCGTAGTTATTGCACACGATGTTGATCCTTTAGAGGTATGAATTTTGTGTCTACCTTTTAATGGATTGTTGCGTATGGGTGAAAGATCCCGCAGTGACGTGTAACAATAATTCGCTAGTTCATTTGTTAACGGACTGTTGCCGTTTCAATATCCCACATGATCTTGCAGTGATGCTATCCGAATTTCTTCACCTGAATATTCTGTTGAAACAATTGACTACTGAGCAAGATTGGTTATTGATGAACAGTTAGTAGTGTGTGCTGTCAATGCATGCAGTAGTTCATCTAATGTGCTGCTGATTCACTCCTAGATAGTGCTGTTCCTGCCAGCCCTGTGCAGGAAGATGGGCGTGCCATATTGCATCGTGAAGGGTAAAGCTCGCCTGGGACGCGTCGTCCACAGGAAGACAGCTGCCTGTCTGGCACTCACAAACGTTAACCCGTGAGTTGTTCAGTTGTTGTTCTCCTCTCGCCTTTTATTTTGAGTGTGGAGCTAATACACAACAAATTGACTTGTTATTTGTATTACTATTGGATGATATTTTTTTTTAAACCGCTTGTCCTGTCAGATATGATACTTGGCCTGTAGGTAAAAGGCTTGTTAATTTGGGCTATTCACTGTATCCTATGGATAATACCTGTCCCGGTAGACAATCCTCACTAGAGCTCTATTAATTATTCTTGTATTGAATATAATTGATATTATTTATGTGCACAGGAAAGAATTGTATTTTGATATCTTTAAGCAACTGGTTTGTGTAGTTAATTCTGTGAATGTATGGATTTATTTTTGTATATATTAGGAACTGGAAAAAAACATGTTTCAGAACATTGCTAACAAGAACAAGTTAATTTCTTTTCAGAGAAGACAAAACACAGTTGAACAAGCTGGTAGAATCGGTAAAAACAAACTTCAACGAGAGGAGCGAAGAGGTAAGGCTGCTTGTATTTGTACAGCATTTCATAAATCTTTTCGGGAAATATCTTCCAAATTGGCGATCTGTCGAGTATATTTCTTGGTGATTAGTAGTTTATTCCCAGTCTTTGAATTGTAAACTTACGGGTTGATAATTGTACTAGTGAAAAGTATTTCTGGAGGTACTTTGCTGCACATCTGAATAAATAGTTCTGGGCATATTTCCTGTAAAAAGAGAAGGAACATGCCATGACAGTATCAACTCCTACTATTCTGCTGAAGGTGACCATGTCAAGGTTGAAGGTGTAGCCTCTGGGTGAAATAGTCAGGCTGCGACGTAAAGCAATAATTCAATTAAATTGAGGTTGAGCGAATGGTGCTTCCATCTTGGAAATCTGCAATGATGATAAAATCTCGACAGAATTATTATGTTGAATTTACATATTGAGCTTTTTAACCCTGAGCAGATGTTCCAAGATGCGACCTACATTTAACATTCAGTGATTTATATTATTTCATAAAATATTGGTTTGCAATGGGAATAGGTCCAAGGCATTCTCTTCTTTCCTATTTGTGGTAGTTTATTATTTTAAGTTCTTTATTTATACAATTAACTACACATTTTAGTTTTTCCACAAGGAACTACTGGGTGTTGGAATAGAATTTTTCAAAACTTATTAGTTGTTAAAAGAAAACACTTTTCACTTTCGCCTTGTCCAGTTTAGATTTCAATAAAATATATTGGAATCGATTGCTTAATCCACCAATATGTACACAAATTATGTTCTGGTCCACTGTATCATCTATGTCTAATACATAGTTCATTACAACTATAAAAATTGAATATATTAGTTTGTAAATGTCTTATTTTTTAACTACTGTCTTTACATTATTCATTGAACTGCAATCTTAGAACTATGCGATGATGATAAAACTTGTACAGAATCTCCATGTAGAACACTAATAATTGAGCTTTTTAACCCTGAGCAGATGTTCTAACGATTTAGTTCAGATTTGTCTGGTTTTCATGAATATCTCAAAATTAGTCGCAACAGATTACGGTTTTATGATACGAAATTATAATGAATGTTTGAACTCTGAAGGCATTTTGAGTAGGCATTTTTTTCAACAATTGCAAATGGAAACATTTTGGTAAGTGGTGGCATTGAAAGTTCCATAATGGTAAGTGTTTAAATGCAAATCTTCCATTCCCCACCCACAGTTAAAATGTTGTATATCATTGGTTAATAACCAAAAATTTCAAATTTGCAAACAATTTCATATTTTATTGGTTGCAATGATGAAGTCTGTTCCACTATTCGCAGTTTCCACAGAGAGGGTCAAACCTCGAGGATGGCAATTCCTTCCTTGGATGTCTGAGCAACCATTTAATATTTTATTTTTCTGCAGTCCATTTGAAATTGTTATTGCAAAGAGATTGTTATTTAATAGTTTATATACCCCTCTCCCATAGACTAGACACAGGCACTGCTCTTTAGGGCATCCCTGGTTGTCTACAGTTTTTTTGATTGAATTATTGCTTTACATTGCAGCGGGAATATCTCGCTCGTAGTCTACAGCATGGAGTTGGGTCTGTGTGTTTTAAAGTTAGGATTGTTTGTGTGTAGCAGTTTATTTGCCATACCCATCGCCAACATTGAATGAGACTTGTAGAATATTTACAGATACAAATTAGTCAACAAATCACTGGGTTATTTGAAGCAGTTTTGAATTGTGGGTAGGGGGCTGTTGATCGTAATGTGAACTACCATGTCTGAGCAACATCGGTAACCCTGCTACAGCATACAGGTGTTGAAAGCAGATAAATCTGCAGAAGCACGGGCGAGTCCCCTAAATTGTATCCCATTAAATCGATCACTGCAGAAACGTCCTTATATGGCTATGCTGCAGGGTCACGCACCCGGCGACAAAATCTGTCGCATTCTTCTACTGCTACACCTAGTATCTGAAATGTTCTAAATGTCATCTCTAACTTCATTCGTCTTGAGGGTGCACATGTCTAATTTGGAATAATTTTGTTGAACTATAAATATTTGCATAGGAATGAAAAATTGCTCAAATTAGCTAGCAGCAATTTATTGGTTGCAATGATGAAGTCTGTTCCACTATTCGCAGTTTCCACAGAGAGGGTCAAACCTCGAGGATGGCAAT
>JAUTBQ010171670.1:0-11707 GCA_032361185.1 Lepetodrilus ovalis | reverse complement strand
TACAGAGAGATTTAGCTTTTTTAGTGAAAGAAAATTTATTAGAAAAAAAATGAGATTTAAAATTTACTTTTTATGAATTTTCAAATAAAAATAAAATTTTTGAAAATATAGAGTTAGAAAAATATTTTTGAGAAAATTTTGAAGATAGAAAAACAAATAAAATATTTAATTTTGAGATTTTTGAAACTTTGAAAGAAGTAAATATTTTTACTGAAAAAGAGCAAGAAAAACTTGAAGAATTAGATAAAAAATTTAAGAAAAATTTTTGAAAATATGATAGTCAAACAATTATAAATAAAGAATTTGAAAGAATAATGATTGAATTTTCTTGGAAAAGTTCTAGTATTGAAGGGAATACTTATTCACTTTTGGCAACTGAAGCACTTTTAAAAGAAAATATAGCTGATGAAACAAAAACTAGTGAAGAAACTCAAATGATTTTGAATCATAAAGACGCGATAGAATATCTAATTGGCGACGCGGAGGAACTGGATTTTTCCCCGTTTACGATTCGAAGCCTGCACGGAATCTTATCCGAAAACCTCTTAGCAGACTCGAAATTGAGTGGCGCGCTTCGTCACGCTCCGGTCGGGATATCAGGTTCGAATTATATTCCTTTGGCTCATCCCCAACGCATTTCCAAAGCGTTTGAAACGCTATGTGATAAAGCGGCCGCTATCGATGATCCGTTCGAAGCGGCGCTTTTTACTCTGATTCACATCCCCTATCTTCAACCGTTTATTGATGTTAACAAAAGAGTCTCGCGGGTGGCAGCGAATATTCCCTTTATTAAAAAAAGCTTTTATCCACTATCTTTTGTAGATACGGACCGCGATGCTTATTTGGCTTCGATTCTAAACGTGTATGAGTCGCAAGACATCTCCGCTATTCGAGAACTTTTTATCGACGCTTACGAGCGTAGTGCGCAAAAGTATCTCGTCATCGCAAGTTCAATTGGAGAACCGGATCCTTTTCGCTTGAAGTATCGAATTTCTCTAAAGGTCGCGATCGCCTATATCGTTCGAAATCACGTGCCCGAGTCGCAATTCGCGGAGATTAACCAATGGGTTGACGTGTCCTATGAAGAACAAGACCGATTGCACTTTATTCGTGTGCTAAAAGAGGAGCTTCGCGCGTTGCACGAGGGAAATATCGCGCGGTACAGGATTCGTCGTTCGGAATTTCGGGCGTTTGTACAGCATGAAGAAAGCAAATAAAAGTAACGCATTTAGGAATTCTTCCAACTTGGCGTTGCCGCTCGATTCAAAATCTCATAAACTCCGAGCATGAATACAAACATGATGAAAGGACGAGTTTTCGTAGCGTTGGCGACACTTCTATTTGCGGGTCTAGGAAGTGCGCGCGCAGTCGCTCAAGAAGAGCTCGAATATACCGTTCTTGGATGGGACGAAAACGATTTATTGCTTCGCGTGCAACGGGAAGGCGAGACGGATAGCGAAGAGGGTATTCCCAAATCCTACGTATTAGATGTGGTCGAACGTTATGCCTTTCCCGGAACTCGCAAAGAGCGTTTTTTAAAAAAGTCGCGGGGTCCGGTACCGGAATCGTTCCGGTCGATGCTTCAAAAAAAGGCGAAGCCGCTCGCGAATCTTAAACCCTTTATAGATTCGCGCCGAGCTTTAAAGGGGCAATATTTTATCGACTATGTATCGAATGAAAAAATAGAGAAAAAAGAAACAAACAATATATTTATAGTGTCAGACCCCGTTATACTGGGCACTTCTGTTTTTATTAAAAGTTGACCAGTAAGTGAAACAACCAGATCATCGGATCAATCATTCATCGAGTTAAAGTATATATAATGTAGTAGGAAATCGGTAATGATTAACGGTTGACCGATAAGTGAAGAAACCTGTACAACAGAGAGCATTATTATAGGGTCTGACTGTGTATATATGTTACAGTTAATCTGTATAATCAGGTAATCTGTATAATAATAATACCTGATTTCTTCATTGAATTTCAGTTCACTAAGTCTATTTGTAAAAATGCTGCAATGGCAAAATGATTCCCTTTAACAGCCAGATAGAATAGCATGAGTTTGATGAGTTTGTATAGGCATTCATACACTATTGTGTGAATAATAATAAAAATGCATGCAATTTTGTGTGAATACATGTAAAAAATCTTTATCTTCTTTCATGAAACTCATGCCATTCTATCTGGCAATTAAAGGGAATCATTTTATCATTTCAGGCATTTAACAAATAGACTTAGTGAACTCAAATTCAATGAAAAAAATCAGATATTATACAGATTAACTGTAACATATATATATACAGTGTCCCCTCTATATAAGGCTGTATTTGGGGTCCATAGTACCAGCCTTATATAATAGTGCAGGTAAATAAAATAAAATAAAATGGGGTCCACATCTGACCCAGCCTTATATCCGAATCCGCTCTGTATCGAACAGCCTTATATCGAGGGGGCACTGTATACTAGTATATATATATATATTGTTTTTCTTTTTGGTTTTTTTTAGAGCTGCTTTCAAGATTCTTTCATTTATACCATATGGCTTGTCAGTATAACAGGAGGAAACCTGTAACATCCGAAGGGCTGAATGTTGCCATAAACCTGTAAACACTGGCTGGTAATAAAAAGGAAAATGCACCAAAAAATTAAGTGCTAAAACAAAAGGATGTCTACAAAGGATAGTATGGTAACTGTACAAGAAAGAAAAAACGACCATCCTAGAACATTCCATCACATGCACCTATGGCTCACAGTTTCCAGAGCGTAACTTGAAGAAAGCTGAAGATATTAGTTCTAGCAAGCAATAGTCGATGATCTAAGTAACTGCAGGACCTCTTGTTTGACTTTAACATGTTGGTGCATTCTGATCTAACTACTCCATAGGCAAGGTTTCTACTTTCCATTTCAGTATTGGTAATTTAATCATGATTAAAATAACCTCAATCAATAGGGTAATTATTCTATTTTACCAGATAGAAAAGAAATTTAGTACGCTTTTATGTGTTATATACATGTACTGCAATGAATGCAGTATGGTTTTGTCATGAAGTATAATGTTATTAAAGCACATCCACATGCAGCCCTGTGTTTTAACTACCCATTATTGTTTAATCATGGCATGAGTGTTATAGGGTATGTGAAATGCTAGAGTATCTGCTCACCATGTCTTTTGGTAGTTTGGTAGCAGATATGCTGACAATGGTACAGTGGACCCCCATTTACCTGGACTTTGGATATCTGGTTCCCCCACTATCCACACGCTATCCACACAGGTTTGACTGGAAACCATATATCAGTCTTCCTATGTAAATTGACTCGGACATCTGGAAATTCATTTATTCACACAATTTTACCAGGAACGCAACCGTCTGGAAAAACAGGGCTCAACTGTATATGAATGTATGATTATGTACTTGCTACAAATATTAATAAACTGACGGATGTCAATCACTTTCTTCACTCATCAAAATAAAAAGACTTGTCACTCCAACAGTCAAAGAATATTTTATGACGTCATTCACAGATATGTACATGTATTATTCTAACGCCTTCAATTCTTGTATGTATTCAGATCAGTGGTGACTACAGCTGGGGAACCACATGTAATAGCTTTATAAATGTGATGTGCATTAGGGTCCTAAAAAATGCTTGGTCTACCTAATTGATAACATTTGGAGTTTAAGTGCCATGTGGTATACACGCCCTTTGGGTTGTTTCAACTAAAAAGAACTCCTCATTTTAATGGACCCCCAAAAAATGTATAGAAAAATATACTTTCAATTTCTAACCAAATGAATTACTTGTCAGAACTTTAGGGAACATCAAAGGACTTCAAAGCAATGCAGTATCACACTCTACCCTACGCAAGCTGTTACATGCGAGCTGTGACGATATCGTGCCAAGTGAATTGGAAAACGTGTTTTATGGAAATGTTCTCTGTACCTGTGTTATTGCTGAATATTATTGAAAACGACACTGTTTTGGTTTAGATTCATGCCACAGTTGTACAATACTGTTAGCTATAGTACTCGTGATTACATGAAGCTGAGGCTTAGTATTGACCCAACTCTGTACTTTGGTAATGAAGTTATCATCCTAGGTCCATCAGTATACCAGCCATTGGTTACAGGTTTACTGCAACATTCAGCGCTACGGATGTTGCAGGTTTTCTCCTGCCTTAACCCTCTCCCTGCTGAATTATCCACAAACACAGCTCTTTAGGGCATCTCTGCTTGCCTGCAGCAGGGAGAGGGTTAAACTGACAAGTCGCGATATACATGAAAGGATCTTGAAAGTGGCTCTAAACCCCAATTAAATGGCAATTTAAAAAAAAAAGATATTTAAATAAAAAATATTGACCCCCCAAAAGGGTAAATCAGTGTTGGAATCAAATAATCGTAAAATAATCGGGATCCAATTAACAATGAAAATAAACATATTGTTATCATAAGGTACTGACACGGCTGACACTGTGACCTAAACTACGTTTTATCTCCTGCATAATATACATACTACATGTTGAATTTACTGTAGATGACTATCAATTGTTTTCGCATTGAAACTCAAGCAATGTTGTTTCTCCTGGTTACAGGATTAATATGTTTATGTTAGTATCGATTCATATAATCCACCACGATATTACTGAATCCTCCATTATTGTACCCTGATGCTATATTGATTTAGTCTATGAAATGATGATTTATTGAAGTTGTTTTTAGGAAAATTAACGGAAATGTTAAATCAGAAAACATGAAAAACTTAAAATCTATTAACTGCAAAAACATTGAAGAGCTTCATTTAATTAGAAATGTTTCAAATAATGGCCGCCCATTAGTTTTACAGGGACGACTCCATCTTGTCACATTGATGCACTGTGCAGACCTTTAATTGGAAATTTGTGTTTAATTTTTTCTCTCCTGATGTCCTTCGGAAGGCATTTGTTCAGCTTTTGTAGAAGAATATTTCTTAAGCTTGTCACAATACTCCCACACAAATCCTGGAACCCCTGACATCCATCTACTTACACTTTAATTCACGTTCATAGGCAATATTTACATATTCCAAAAAAGACATTCTCTAAGCGGCTGAAAATATTTGCCATCATTCAAATCCTGAGAGGAAAGAGGATCATACAATGTTTCATATACTATCCAGGGGCCGTATTCTCGAAACTTCTTAACTTGTGAGCATCTTAGCGAAAAAAGATCTCTTCACAAATTAACATTAGAAGAAAACCAGTTTGGCAAATCTTTAGTAGGCCCTACTTATGACCTTCTTAACTTATGAAGTTTCAAGAATACAGGCCCAGGGCCTCAGGGGGTGAAATTTAATAATTTCAATATAAATTATGTTGATTGCTATTATGTCTATAGGAGAGGAGCCACCAGGTATGCTTTGCCCTCTGACCTCCATAATTTTTGGCTTGGTTCTCTGTTCACATGGTTCATGGTAGATACAGTGCCCCCTCAAAATAGCACGGTCCGATGTACCGCAGATTTGGATATAACGCAGGGTCAGACGTGGATCCCATTTTTATTTTCGTTATTTCCATGTAATATCATATAAGGCGGGTACTATAACACTGGGGTTATGTCATGGACCCTAACTTCAGCATTATATCGAGGGGACACTGTATTTTAAACAGGAATATTTTGGTGAGGATAACTGTGTGACCCAGATTAAATTTATCATTCTACATACACCTAGTCAGTTTATAATCATATAATAATGTAGGCTAGATATGTAATTTTCTAATGTAATTATTGTAACATAATATATGCTAGATGTTTAATTTATATTTGTACCACCTACCTGTATTTACCAAGAAATTCCACTGAAATCATGCAGACATTTGATACATACACGGCTGCTAAATGTTGAGACAGTAATGATCTTGAATGAGACAAGAAGTCACGAGTTGAAAGCAAGACTATTAGATTTATTTCTTACTAAGTTGCCTTTCTGGATCTAGCATTGAAGATGGGATTATTTTTCTGAGATCCTATTATGGGACTTTTTTTTACCTTCCCTTGGGCTTTGACAGTGTTTGAGGTCGACAGAATTGTGTCTTCGTTGCTTGTACAGTAGATATCTTAAGTGTCTCCATTTCTCTGTGTCTCCATCTCACCATGTCTCCATGTCTCGCTATGCCAGGAAATTAATTATCTCAATTATCTCAATTATCTCAATGGCGACCATGTCTCCTTGCCATCTCAGCTAGATATCACAAAAGAATTTTAAACAATATTGGTATGAATAGACTAAGTTAATCATAATGTATTTATAGTCTTTTGATTAACTCCATTTGGTGTAGAATCAACTTATTAAAAACATCACTTTCTTGGAATCTGGAATGTTTCACTTTTCAATTCCAGCTTCAAGATTTGTGATCAAATATGGATTAGAATTCATAAACATAACATGCAAAACAACATATATAAAAGAAAAAGATAGAAAGAAAATAACATTGTTGATGTTCAAAATGTGATCATTCTAAGGATTCTGTTCATATTTGGATAATTTGCTGGTACATCTTCCTGCTTGGAAAAACAGAGTTATAGTTATTATCAATATGTTGTTTTTGTGCAGAAACCCCAGTTTCACAAGGTGAAGGTCATATCCTTAGTTCTACTTTATATGACTTCTGTGGTAAATGAAATACATTTAGCCATTTTACTTGTACTTTTACGAGAGCCATAATACATTTAGCCATATTACTTGTACTTTTACGAGAGCCATAATACATTTGTCTTTGTTTAAAAAAATTATATATAAATAATTTTGAAAAGTACATGAAATCCCAGTAACTTAAATAAATAGGGTAAAAAGAAATACTAATAGAATGGTTTATACCATTAATTCCAATAGAGAGTAGAATCTGACAAGGTGGCGGAATATTACAAAAATTACCTCAAATTGGTTAGAGATTAAGAACATGGTGGTGCCATAGGACCCAGTGTATTGATCTACATGTTCACCAGCCACACTGTAGTCTGGGTCCAGTTTGCATTGGCCGATCTCCCTCATTAACGCACAGACTGGCCTCGCACTCAGGACTGTAGTTATCTACTCATAGCAAGGTAATTTCACCAGGGAAATTGACTCAAATCTTTTCAAACTACACTGACCTAAGAGGAAAATTGACAAGCTTAGTCTGAATATCTGGATGTAATTGTTGTATTTGTCCCCTAGGGACTCCATAGCAGTTTCTCAATAGGTCTGGCCTACATTCAGTGGATAATGTTCAGCTTGTGTTGCCCTTGTTACTATACTCGTGTGTATGTGCATGTCTGTGTTATATGTGTGAATTGAGTTTGTTTGATAGAAGTATAACATCTTGGACAGGCTTGCTTCATGATTTTCTGGATGGATCTGCCTCTGCCTTGCTTCTCTAGCTGTCTTTTTCACTTCACTGTCCTTCCTTCATACTTTTTTTCTGTTCTTATGCTATACTGTTCTCTATAGAGAGCTTCTCTGTTCTTCTGCTTTACTGTTCTCTGTATTGAGCTTATGTTCTTCTGCTTGACTGTTCTCCTCTGTATTGAGCTTTTGTTCTTCTGCTTTACTGTTCTATATATTGAGCTTCTGTGTTCTTTTGCTTCTGTTCTGCTCTATATTGAGCTTATGTTCTTCTGCTTTACTGTTCTCTATATTGAGCTTCTGTTCTTCTGCTTTACTGTTCTCTATATTGAGCTTATCTGTTCTGTTGCTTCTGTTCTGCTCTGTATTGAGCTTCTGTTCTTCTTTACTGTTCTCTATATTGAGCTTATCTGTTCTTTTGCTTCTGTTCTGCTCTGTATTGAGCTTCTGTTCTTCTGCTTTACTGTTCTCTATATTGCGCTTCTCTGTTATTTCTCTCTTCTACTTCTGTTCTGCCTATACATCCTGCTTCTGTCCTACCACTTTGTACTGTGTCTCCATCCTACTACTTAGTCCTGCCACTGTCCTACTGTTGTTTTACCACTGTCCTACTTCTGTCCTACCACTTTGTACTGTGTCTCCATCCTATTACTTAGTCATGCCACTCTGTCCTACTGCTGTTTTACCACTGTCCTACTTCTGTCCTACCACTTTGTCCTGTGTCTCCATCCTACTACTTAGTCCTGCCACTGTCCTACTGCTGTTTTACCACTTATGTCCTACCTGTCCTACCCATGTCCTGTGTCTCTGTCCTATCACTTTGTCCTGCTTTTCTGTCCTGCTTTGTCCTGCTTAAGCGAATAAAGCACTCCAAAGAGTGTTATGTATTTACTAGTTTTCTCCTGCAGCTTTCAATGAGACATACGAGTGGCTTCCTGCCATTCTCAGTGTTGACACAACACATCTAGCAGTGGTCTACTGTTTTTCTTAAGTGCATCGTGTGCATTGACAAAAGTGCTTTATGTACGGAAGAATGAATGTGAGTCTTTATTTCCATCCCTGAGTCTAGTGGAAGTAGAGACTGATGAGGGTAGCTGAATGTTCTGACATCAGAGCCTTGGGATGAAAGATGAATAGAAATGTCATAGGTCCATCAGGGGAATGAGTACATGTATAGCCTATGTCTTCCTTGCTGTTTAGCATTTGATCTTTTGAGAAAGAAAGTGTACAATGCATACATTTATGAATGTATGGTAATAGATTGTCTACTATTAATCATTTAATTATTTTTTTTACGGTATGGATAGGTCTCGAATTGATTTATCTATCCAAAGTTAGCTCAGATCCTTGGTTTTAAGAATTAGCATATTATGTTCATATTGTCTCATATATAATGGTTAAAAATGCATTAAAAGTAAATTCTTATGTATAATATATTAATATATATAGATTTACAGATTGAACCATTTAATGATGCCAATTTTCCCATTAGCAGTTCTTTTCTCTGAATAATTTCCATATTGATATTATGATATCATGATTAGGTACATATTCTGTTTTCTGATGAATGCATTTCATATTACAATATACATATATGCATAAGAATTAAATTACCCAGCCTGGCATGATTTATCTGGAACTGTCTATGCAGCTAATGATTTTGTGAGACAATTCCCTACATAGCAACTGAACACTTCTCGACACATAAAGCTGCGTATCAAATTATAACAAATAGGTACAGAAGAGGTAGAGTTACCTGTCTTCTAATGTTGTTACCTTGGTAAATTCACGCAGTTCCCCTGCATTTAAAATAGTGGTCATTAATTGTCACAATGTATGTTATCACAATATGATTAGATAGAGCCGATTGTGCTGTTGACACTAGACTGCTACTGGTACAGTCTCTACAATTAGTACAACTACTGTATTCATGGATTTCTGTTAGTGGAATATGAGAACTGTACTTGTACAGATTGGATGCCTGTGCAGATCTAATGACTTGTTTATCTCTGAGGTGAAGAATCACATTTATGTGGCTTTCATTTGTTCAAACTGAAATATGATTTTGATCTCAGGACAGAACAGAACCTTTATTAATTCAGGCCGAGAATATTGGCATATGAGGTACAAATATTAATTACAAAAAGAACATTGTAATTTCAGACAGGAATTTGCTAGGAAGTTTATCATTTCATAGAATTCATGACAATAGTACAGAAATACACTAAGAAGCTCAAACATACTAAATTCATTCTGTTATATTGGTAGTAGTGTATTGGTGTATTGGCTCATTTGTATATTGCAATTATTTTAGAGCTTGTAATTAGTAATAAGTTTCAAGCTTGAAAGTACATGTAATAGACAATCAATGTTTAAACATATATATTTCCAGCTAGAACTACATACCTGGTACTAAGTTTAGCATTTATGTTCTATTAAGAGAGCTGGTGAAATATGAATGAGTTGTCATTATTGGAATTGTTTCACATTTCAATTAATTATTAAGGCGCTAATTAAACATTCTGAACATATTTTAATCTTCTGACAGTTGATTCCACTTGAGAGAAACAGCAAGACCCTAATTTAACTTTTCAAAGGACAACTTCCTGATTGGTGGATTATTAAACATTACCAGTATATATGGAAGTATCAGTACTATTTCAGTGGACACTCGACTCGGACAAGAATTCAGAATGTCCCTAGGATATTTGATTATCATTTTTATGTATTAACTCTTAAGCATTTCTTCTCTGGAATAATTCAACGCTTTTAATCAATTTGGCAAGATCTTCACACTCATAGCCACTGGGTAGTAACGTACGTTTCATATATTGGTCGCAATAGTCTCAATAGTCTCATCTCAGGAGTTTCCTGCCGTAATTTCCTCGCTGTAGTCTCAGAAGAGCCATAGTAAGACCATATAGCAGTCTGGGGCGCATGTTAGTTAATACATGTATCAGTATGGATGCTGTATCTTAGTCACTATGACATTAAGTCTTGATTACATTTGAGCAGTTACTTCATGCAGAAATACCTCTGTGTGACGCCATGTCTGGAAACTTTTGGAAACCTCGTGGAACAACACATTATCATAGATTTCAATGATATCATGGAATACCACATATATGGTAATAACCACATACACGTGTGATGCCACATCCAATGCTTTATGTGCTATACCATATTCAATCGGTGATGGAATAAGGTGTGGTACTGGATATTATTGAATACAGCTTGCAACATTTTAAAAATGAAATACCAAATGTAATGCATTATGCTTTACCTCATGCAATACCTTCCAATACCTTCCAATACCTTCTAATACCTTCCAAAACCTTCCAACACATTCCAATACCTTCTAATACCTTATGATACCTTCTGCTATTTTCTAATACCTTCTAATACCTTTCAATACCTTCTAATATGACCTACAATACCTCTTGCTATACCTTCTGCTAATACCACATGCAATGATTTATGAATGACAGAATATATCATGGCATTCCTTATTGAACACCTATACAACATACAATATAAACTGAACTACCAAATGCAATCCCTCATGCTATACCTCATGGGATACTTGTGCCATTTGCAATTCAGTACCTCATCCATTTCCAACATATATAATCAGATAGTCGCATCACATAGAATATTCTTCAATTTCTACCACTCCCATTACGTGATGCAATATTTCACGTCAAGCTGTACGCTTTCTTTCCAATCTTATAGAGTATCAAGCAGTATTTGAGGACATTTTTCATTCACGTTACTCTGCCCGTATTTCACGTTGCGATCTATCCACAGCCATGACAGTTTAATCTCCAGCCTGTAAAGTGCATTCAGTGTGTTGGGGCAATTGTGGTGCCAATGTGATCACTTATAGTCCATTCCACTGACATTCATCTGATGCACTGGCTGATAGTGTAGTCTCATAAAATGGTAAATGCATTCATTGAGAGCTATGTTATTCATTACTGTAAATCATAAAATCTTAACGAACATAAAACTTTAACGAATTTAACGAGTTGCACTAAGACGTTAAAATTTAATTCGCTAATATTTTTGAAGAGTAGAGTCTAGACTACAGTAGCATCAGTTTCCAAAAGCAAGAAAACTCTAAACAAAACGCAAGTTCCATGTCGCATTTATGCTAAACGCAAGTTCCATGTCGCATTTATGCTAAACGTCGTTATTTTAGATGAACCTAGCGAAAATCTAAACAAGTTACCGACATGGCGACAATGGATAATTAATGCTTACTCCCCCTATATGAAAACAATGAACTGCTCTCGGGCTTCTGATTGTGATAACAACTTTGCGGTAGTTTTCTCATGTGTAGCATCAG
>JAUTBQ010171659.1:0-11709 GCA_032361185.1 Lepetodrilus ovalis | reverse complement strand
CTTGTGACTGTCCACCTCCTGTCTCCGGCCAGGCGCCCTGTCCAGGTAACTGCTGATCTTGTTTCTTTTTGGAAAAATACCTACCCGGAAGTCAAAAAAGAACTGGCTGGTCGCTACCCCAAACATTTCTGGCCCGACAATCCCATGGAAGCTCAGGCAACTGCCCGATGTAAACCTCGCCGTTAATCCGTAGTATACATATTCAAAAAGATTTCAAGTTCTGTTAACTGGAATTCCTCTGCCATCTGTTTAATTTTCAGGGAAAATAACAGGTACTCTCCAGATTCTATTGTCATAAGTTCTTCAGCCTTTCTGACAACACCGGTGATATCACCGATCTGAATTAACCTGGAAAATTTTTCCAGAAAAACCTGCGGTGGAACAACTAAAGTTTCATCATATTCAGTATCATCGACAATATGTTTTTTAGTATCACTTTCAGAAAAATAAGCAGAAACCGGAGCTTCAATAGTAAAACTAAATCGGCTCCCCGGCCCTTCATCTCCTGCAGGCTGTTCATTAACCGGACTGACCACCTGAAGTTCACTCCCCATCAGATGCACAAGTTTACGGCTGATGGCAAGCCCCAGCCCCGAACCTTCTGAGTACTGCAATCGATCCCCGGCCTGCTGAAAAGGTTCAAAAATTTTCTCCAGCATCTCAGGAGCAATACCAACCCCGCTATCTTCCACTGCTATCGTAAGAAGTACTCTGTTCCCATCAAGTAATCGTGACTGTACCCGAAGAACACAATAACCATGCCGGGTAAATTTAACACCATTGGAAAGCAGATTGAGCAATACCTGGCGCAAACGAAGCGCGTCAGCCACTATTGCGGCAGGCAGAGTATCATCCGGCTCATAAAGAAATTTTATTCCTTTTTTCACCATTCTGCCTTTCATAATCTCTGCGACGCCTTGAAGAAATTCTGGCAACCGGAACTCAGTTGCTACCAGTTCCATCCTGTCAGCCTCCATTTTTGAAAGATCAAGAATATCATTTATCAACAGGAGCAGATGCTCACCGGCCCTGTGCATGGTTTGGATGCCGCTTTGCTGCTCTGCTGTAAGGCTGCTGTCTCCTGCAAATATCTGAGTATAACCAAGGATAGCGTTGAGTGGGGTACGTAATTCATGGCTCATATTGGAGAGGAAAACGGATTTGGCGCGACTGGCAGCCTCAGCAGCATCTTTTGCTGCCATGAGTTGTTGCGCTGTCTTTTTCTGCTCGGTAATATCCAGATGGATACCAACGGCACGCAATGGATTTCCTTCATCATCCCGTTCAAAGACCTTGCCCACATCGAGAACCCAGATCCATTCTCCTGATTTATGACGTAAACGATGCTCACTCATATATATGGAAATGCGCCCTTCAAGATGATCAATCAAAATACGCATCATTTCATCATTGTCATCAGGATGGACAACCTGTTTCCAGGTAGAGAGATGAGGTTTGATTTCATCCATCCTGTAACCCGTGATCTCGGCCCAGCGTTCATTGAATATCACACCACCAGTCCTGATATCCCAATCCCAGGTGCCAAGCCGTGCTCCGTCAATAACGAGTTCGAGACGATCCCTGGTCTCCAGAATTTCTTTTTCCATGAGTATGGAACTGCTTATATCCACCAGATAGCCCAGATAATGGCTTATTCCTCCCTCGCTGTCCCTGACTAAAGTGGTGGAATCAAGAATCCATACTGAGTCGCCATTACGGTTCAGCAAACGATACGGTTCATGGGTAAAACTAGTAACTTCAGGCCCAGAATTCTGACTGACCTCATCTAAAACCCGCTGCAAATCATCGGGGTGAATAAGAGAAGCATACTCCATGGAACCAGCAATGAATTCCTCTGCGCTATAGCCCAAAATTTCAAGAACATTTGGAGAAGCCTGCTTCACCTGCCAGTTCTCACTATTCATCCAGGTAAAAGTCATAACCGGCCCCTGCATAAACATATCGCGTTCCTGCTGCAAAAGAGCCGTGGTCCTCTCAAGTGCTGTTCTTTTGCTGCATTGCAGATAAAAGGTGGACAAAACCATGGCCAGCAAAAACAGATACAAAACAAAGACAAGTCTTAACTGCTGTACCTCGTTCTGAAAATATTCCGATTTACTTCTAATGGTAAAAAAAGCACTCATCACCCCGGTGAACGGATTTAAGACAGGGATTATTGTGAAAACCTCATCCATGGAAGGATCATAAAACGACTTCGCTACCCCAATGCTCACACCGGCATGTATTTCATCAATGATATTGTTAGCGGGAAGTGTCCCCTTCAGCTCTTCAGGGGTGACTTTTTTAAGTTCTTTAAGAACATATTTGTCCACATAATAATCAGGATATTGTAATGATTTCTCATAATGCTTTTTTATCTCTTCAGGAAAAACATTATTCTCAACCAGTCTTTTCCTGACGAAAAAATTGCTGAGTACAGCATATTGTTTCATCATGGCAGCAGTGAAAGCTTCCGGGCCAAATGATATTTCCATACTGCCAATATGGTTTTTATCTCCGGTTGTAATTGGAAAGACGAATCGATAACTGCTGTTTGTTCTGCCCTCTTCAAAGCCATCAACAGGAATATGTCTGGAATTGACAGACTCGACTGTCTTACGTATTCCTGTTAAATCATCCCCAAACTTCTCAGGGAGATGAAAACGAAAGAACGATTCATTATTTGTGAGATGAAACTGTAAATGTCTCAGTTGGACGGTGTCGCGCAGGTGTTTATAACGCGACATAATGCGGGAGGACAACTTTTTACGAATATGGCTTTTCTGTATTTCATCAGCTGTGAGCAACTCCTTATAAAGAGCCTCAATCTCAAATCGCTCCACAATCTCAGAATAAAGAGATTCCGCCAATCGTTTATGTTGATCATAGATAGTCTTATAGGCTGACTCATATCTTTTTGTGATCAGCTGAAGGTGTTTTTGCTGATAGTGATTCTTCCTGCTGTTTAACAGAAAAAACAGAGCAACTGCCAAAACAATAAAAACAAGTATCAGAATAAACTGTATTGTTCTATTTCTGGGGTTTGATCCTGTCATAACAGTTCGATACAAACAAATCGGGTTAACTACACAGACTTCAAAAGCATCAGCTTAACCGATTACACACAAAGCAATCAGTGTTTTCTTACAAAATATTCACCGAAGGCGAGTCGATACGACTACATCTGCTGCGTCTCTGACTGAGGTTCATATGTATCGTAAATAATGCTGATTATACTTTTATACAATCTGTCATACTTGAAACTTACCAACCAGATCCTGTAACTGGTTGGCAAGAGTACTGAGTTTTTCGGCTGTTGTATTTACATTATCAGTACCACCAAGCATCTGGTTGGCAGACTGATCCACTTCGGCAATATCCTGGGCCACTTCCTGGGACACAGTGGAAGCCTGACTCACATTTTCAGTTACTTCCTGAATTCCCTGAGATGCCTGGTTAATGTTGCCGGCAATTTCTGTGGCTGTTGATGTCTGTTTCTCAACAGACGTACTGATGCCTGCGACAATTTCATTTATCTCACCAATAACCTTTGAGATTTCACCTATCTCCAGCACTGTTGCATTGGTGGAGGTCTGAATCCCTTCGATCTTGCTTTTTATCTCAAGAGTTGCATCTGCTGTCTGTTTGGCAAGATCTTTTATTTCGTTGGCAACAACAGCAAATCCTTTTCCGGCTTCTCCTGCCCGGGCAGCCTCGATGGTTGCATTAAGTGCCAGCAAGTTCGTCTGTGCAGATATTTCGGTAATAGTCTCTGTCACCTTTCCTATCTCATCAGCAGCAGTACCAAGCTCATGGACTCGCTCCGACGAATTTGCAGCCTGGATCACCGCTTCACCTGTAATGGTACGGGCTTTTTCGGTATTAGTGGCAATCTCATCACTGACAGTTGCTATCTCTTCAGTAGCTGCAGCAACACTGGCTACATTTTGAGCGGCATCCTCAACGGCAATGGCCACAGTATCCATATTTACACTCATTTCTTCTGCAGCAGCAGCAACAGTACTTGCCCTTCCTGCTACATTTTCCGTCTCTCCAGACATTTCTGACGACAGATCAGCCAGTTCTGTATTAGCAGTATCCAAAGACCCTGAAATACCCTGTATCTGCCCTATCATTGATGACAGGTTGTCCAGCATTTTGTCAATGGCCCGGCCAAGCATACCAATTTCATCACTTGTATGCAGGTGCATTCTTTTAGTAAGATCTCCTTCACCCTCTGCCAGTTCAAGAGCAACATTTGTTGCCTGTTTAATTCCATTTAGAATCATATACGTCACGAGAAAGACAAGGAAACAGGAGGCGGCTGTAACCAGAGAAAAAATAATAAGAGAAACGGTCATTGCCGTCTTACTGGTACCGGCCAGTGTTTCTGTAGTTTTTACTATTTCCGATGCCAGATGATCTTCAACCTTTTTCAACAGATTAATTTTCCCTGTAATTGTATCAAACCAGAAAACAGGATCCACACCAAAACCACCTGTTTTAGTACAATTCACCTCCCGGGCAACCTGACGCATCTGCTCAACCTGATTAACATCGTTCCCACTTATGGTTTCTTCGGCAAATTGTTTATCGGCAGGTGTGGCCAGTGCATAAAAAACCGAATAGTAAGTGTTTTGTTCCGTTACCAGTTGCACAAAAAGAGCATAAGTCACTGCTGTAAAACTGCCCCTGCTGAAAACACCGCTCATGACTGCCCGTTCCTTACCCGCCCGTTCCTTGCTTTGCAGAAAGTTATAGTAGGCACTAATCTGTGAAGTCAAACCGGAGTCACTTGAGAGATGAGTCATATAGCCGATAATATCCAGCAACTTTGTGTTGGCCGCAGTGTAATAGGTAACAGCATCTTTAACAGTACTTCGTTGGGAGGAAATGCTTTGGCGTTTACTTTCAAGACTGGTGAGATGAGACAAAGCATTATTAAGTTTACTTTCAAGTTCCGTATTAAATTTTTTCAAATCAAAATCGGCAAGAGACTCTGTAAGAACTGCCTTTTTGCTGTCAGTATCTCTTCGCTGAGTACTCAGTTTATCACCAAACTTCTTGCCTTTACTTCCAAGAAAACCGGCGGAAGCTCCTCGTTCTTTCTGTAATTCATGAACCAGATTGCTGATATTATTTGACAACAAAGATAATTTATGAATTGCATTGTAGGATTTAAACTGCCTGTATTCAGAGAGTAAAGCACTTCCCGACACACACAGATATGCTGTGAGCGGCAAAATAACAATCACAATGATTTTAAATTTCAGGGACATATTTTTCAGAACATTCATCTTTTCCTCTACAATGTAACAACTTTTTTTCTTAAATTTTAGCAGCTCTCTGGGAAAGGCAACCTCTGACTACGCTTTCATTACGCCTGCCTGAGGCCGTCTGGAGCTATTGTAGATTAAGTATGCATTAAAAACTTGAGACATGTCAACACGTAGTGAAAGGCCCACAAACACGTATAAAAAATCGTGTTTGTGGTATCTGTGGGAAGTATTCCCATCTAATATTCTGAAATAAATGGCTAAATGACGTGCCATCACGAAATAAAATTTCATAAAAAACACGTTTTTTTGAATAGATATTTTTTTTGAAGAGCAGATCCTTACTGAATACTTAAAGCATTAATCTAAACCAGGTGTTGAGCAAAGATACTCCTGCAGCCTTGTTTTTTTATTCCTTAATCCAATCTTCTTCCGGATAGAGTTGCGATATGTTTCAGCGGTACGGGGAGAAATTTTTAGTATGCCACCAATCTGTCTGGTATTTTTCCCTTTTTTAACCAGATCAGCAACAAGACTTTCTTTTGCAGTAAGTTTCCAGCCGGGGCTGAATGTATTCCCGGAAAAAGAACCAAGAATTGAATCCAAATGCCTGGTAATCAAGGATACATACTCTTTGTTTTCTGCCAACTGTATATTTTGCTGCAACAATTCAAGATAAGGATAAACCAGTTGCTTAAGCTGATTTGCCACAATATCTTCATAATTCTTTTGAGATAATCTGTGTTGATCCAATACCACTTTCAGAGCAATATTTTTTTCCTGAATATCTTTCTTTTGAAGCTGCATTTGTATATTGCTTTTCTCCAAAGCTCTGGTTCGCTCCTGAACCTGTTGCTCCAGAGTCTCTGATTGCACCCGGAGTTCACTAAGTGTCCGGTCAAGTTCCTGTTTTTGTTTTCTTAGATTTAAATGCGTTTTTAACCTGGCGAGCACCTCAGCTTTCTGAAACGGTTTGGTAATAAAATCCACACCGCCTGCCTCAAAAGCTGCCACTTTATCTTCGATACTATTCATAGCGGTCATGAAAATAACAGGGATATCCACAGTATTCACATTTTTCTTGAGCTGTTTACACATTTCAAACCCGTTAATACCCGGCATCATGACATCAAGCAGAATAAGATCAGCCTGCTCAGTTTCAAGAAATTTCAGGGCACGCTCTCCATTATCGGCAACCCGAATCTGGAGCGTATTTGATTGTAAAAAAGAGAAAAGAATCTTCAGGTTTGCTGGTTCATCATCAACAACTAAAATGGTGCTTTCTTTTTTCTGCATCTATCCTCACACAACATCAATATAATAAGGCTTCAAGCTTGCTCCTCATATCATCCAACTGAACCGGTTTTACCATAAATCCATCAGGCTTATGCTCCAGGATGGGAACATCCTTTTCGGAGTAGCCGGTGATTAATAATATTGGAATAGTCGAATCAATCTTTCGGATTTCAGCCATGGCATCAATACCATTCATTTCAGGCATTAAAATATCCAAAACAACTGCACAGAAACTGATGTCCCTGCTGCGAACCATACTCACCGCTTCCTGACCATTCTTTGCGGTATGAACTGTGAATCCAAGTCGTTCAAGCATCATTGTAACAAAAATCAAAAGGATGGGTTCGTCATCGGCAAGTAAAATATCCCCTGACATCTTCACTTCCTTATCCCTGGCAGCATCAGAAGATGAACTTTTTTGCTGTTGTAATGGCTCAGAGATGGACGGCAACAATACTCTGACAGTTGTTCCTTCTCCCAGAGTACTTTCGACAGTTATTGCACCATTATGTTTCAGCATAATTCCGACAGTGAGTGCAAGGCCAAGCCCTCTTCCGACAAATCTGGTGGTATAAAAAGGCTCAAATATTTTAGCAATATTTCCAGGGCTGATCCCGTTCCCCGAATCTTTTATCTGACAGAACACATACATTCCATCCTTACTGTTATCATCCTGAAAAAACATGGGAAAGCCATTTACTGTAAAAAAATCAACCCCAAATGTGATTTCAACGGTACCCGCTCCACCATCAAAAGACTCGAGTGCATTCATGAGTATGCTCTCCATCACCTCTTTAATTTGCAGCTTATCAACCGAACAGGTAATCTCTCGTTCCGGTGGGGTAAACTTTAAAGAGATTGAAGGGTGAAAGCGGTTTTTAAAAGAGACAACGCTTTCTCTGACAATATCAGAAAGGGATAAAACCTGAAGTTCCAAAGGTTTCTGACCAACATAACTCAACATCATTGAGCCGACTTGAGATGCCCCCCGGGCCGCCTCCGAAGCATTGGAAGCCATTCTGTATTCATCGGATTCACCAGGCAGAGTGAGCAGCATCAACTCGAGGTTTCCCTCCACAGCCATCATGGCATTGTTAAAACGATGACCAATTGCTCCGG
The DNA here is from genome assembly GCA_032361185.1 of Lepetodrilus ovalis. Classification (NCBI taxonomy): domain Eukaryota; kingdom Metazoa; phylum Mollusca; class Gastropoda; order Lepetellida; family Lepetodrilidae; genus Lepetodrilus; species Lepetodrilus ovalis. The sequence continues at coordinate 4,018 of JAUTBQ010171659.1, read as the reverse complement.
CCATTGTCTTCAGACTTTCCAGTTTTTTAAGTTGTTCCTGCTGTCGGGTTGCCGCCAACCTTTCTTCTAAAATATCTCTGGTTGTGTTTAATTCGCCGGATAATTTCAGTACATATTTTTCAAGATTCTGATTTTTCAGTTCAAGATCTTTAATCGTGTCTCTCAACTGATTGTTTGTTTTTTGCTCATCCATAAGTAATTCGCATTTTTACTGAAACTATTTGCAACCAGAGCCAGATCTTCAAGTACATTTACGAACGGACAGTACAACAGCATAAGATCTGTCGTCTCTGTTGATGATTTCTCCACCATTTTCAGGCACAAGCTTAACCATTCGGTCAGCCATTTTAGGGACGCAGAGAAAATAAAATTCCATCCCGGGACTCATACTTTTGAGACGTGCACGCACATCCTTAAATCCCCATCAACAATCTTTCCGGTAATCAATGTCTATTCGTACCCGTTTTCTCATCCTATTCTACAGATAGCACCTTTTACAATGAACAATTTTCAAAAGTTTCAGATCCCTGCCGATAAGCTTGTGGTAATTCAACAAATTTCCCTTTAGAGTGTCTGTGACTTTTTTTCTTTTTCCGTTAATCCAACGGGACTGGACAGTATGAAGGCTGCCTGAAGTGCAAGATTCATCCCCCTGCCCGTTTTACCTTATAACCAAGGCTGGTCAGTTCTTTTTCCAGTTTATCTCTGTGCTCCCCTTGAATTTCAATGACTCCCTTTTTTACACTGCCGCCACTACCACACTTTTGTTTAAGAGATTTCGCAAGTTTTTTCAATCCTGCAGCGTCGAGTGCCACACCGTTTATCAGCGTAACCCCTTTTCCCTTGCGGCCTTTGGTTTCCCGCATCAGTCGAACAATACCATCTTTGGGGATTGCCTGTTTTTTCTTACACGTACATTGCTGCTTTTGCCTATTGCATCCAGGACACATTGTGCCAGACTCGGTGGAATACACCAGACCGGAATATTTCTCAGATTTTTTTCTTGCCATAATCTTTCCTTAACCATTCATAACAACTGTGCAGCCACTGCTTTTAGTGCATCAGCGGCAGAGCTGGTAATGCCACCGGTATACCCTGCTCCTTCACCTATTGGATACAGATTTTTAATATTTACCGACTCAAACTGTTCATTGCGACATATTCTTACAGGTGATGTCGTCCGTGTTTCTGCACCCAGCAATATTGCATGATGAGAAACAAAAAGAGGTACTTCTGCTCTCCATTTTTGAAATGCGACAAGCAACTCTGTAGTCACAAATTCCGGAAAAAGATCTCTCATGTCAGCTGGAACTGTACCCATCTTACAGGAATTTTTATTGATACCGGAAGAGCCTTTCTCACCCAGAAAATCCATCAGATTCTGGGCAGGAACTGACCAGTTTCCACCACCAGCCTGAAAGGCCTTTTGCTCAATACTCTTTTGAAAAGCAAATCCTGCCAAAGGATCACGGGATGGATAATCACTACTGTGACAACTGACAACCAAAGCTCCATTGGAAAAAGGTGTTCCTCTGTCCGAATAACTCATTCCGTTCAGAACCAGCTCCCCTTCACTTGATGAAGCGTTCACCACTTCACCACCCGGGCACATACAAAATGTATAAACCCCGCGACGGATTTTACGATTTGTATGATTCAAAGAATAGGTGGCAGCACCCAGACCTGGAAAACCTTTGTATTTCCGCCCGTAACGCATGAGGTTAATGGTTTGCACAGGATGTTCTATGCGCACCCCCACAGAGATCTTTCGTTGCTCAATGGCAACACCTTTTTCATGCATCATTGCAACGGTGTCACGTGCAGAATGCCCCAATGCTATGAAAATGGCAGCGGATAGAAATTCCTGCTCACTATTTATAATAATACCTTTCGCCCTGCCATCGCTTATCAGGATATCTGTCATCCTGGAGCTGTAAAATATTTCCCCCCCCCGTTCAAGGATATACAGCCGGATATTACGTACGATCTCACACAAGACATCAGTTCCTAAATGAGGTTTACTGATATATTCAATTTCAGGTGGTGCACCAAATTTAACAAAGGTTTTCAGAACCCGATTGACTGTGCTGGTGTTGTTATTTCTCCTTGAAAAAAGTTTTCCATCCGAAAAAGAGCCCGCGCCACCTTCTCCAAATTGAATGTTCGATTCAGGATTTAATTTCCGCTCTTTTATGAAATTTTCAACATCAACGGAGCGTTCCTCTATCTTCCTGCCCCGTTCAAAGATTAAAGGTTTAAGTCCATGATCTATGAGTTCAAGGGCTGCAAACATTCCCGCAGGCCCAAATCCTACGATGATTGGCCTGTCCTCTATTCTAGTTGTTTGCTTCTCCCTGGTATCAGGTTCTTTGTAGAGGCGAAAATTTTGTCTGTTTACATAACTGTCATCAGTGGTGATGACAAATGACATTTTATAGAGAAACTGTTCCTGTTTTCGTAAATCAAGCGCTTTGCTGAGGATTTTTATAACAGAGAAATCCTTTGCTGCAATTCCTGTTTTTTCTGTAATAACCCGTATATGCTCATGCGTTCCATCTTTTTCGATGGGAATCACGACACTGTTAATTATTAAATCCAAAAAGACACCTCTGATGCAAAAACAAACGCGGCATTTCTTACATGATGTATTTTCACTGCTGCCTTTGGATGCAATCCACTATTGCCTGCTCCACCGCAAAAGAGGCATGGATTTCAGTTGTATCATAGAGTGGCACACCAGTATGTTTCTGTTGAACCAGCAAGGCAATTTCCGTGCACCCAAGAATTACAGCTTCAGCACCTTTATCATGCAGAGAATCGATAATAGTAAGATATTTCAGTAGTGAGTGAGCTGATATCTTCCCCAGACAAAGTTCCGAATAAATCACATTATGAATGATATCCATATCCTCACTTTCAGGAACCACAACATCAATGTTATAAATATCTGTCAACCGGCCCTTATAAAAATCCTCCTCCATTGTGAATCTGGTTCCAAGCAAGCCAGCACACTTCACGTTGTCTGCCTTAAGCCTTTCTGCTGTTGCATCGGCAATATGAAGCAGGGGAATTGAAATTGCGGCTTCAATTTCAGGAGCTACCTTATGCATAGTATTGGTACAGATGAGTAAAAAATCTGCGCCTCCTGCTTCAACACTGCATGCTGCCTGAGAAAGAATTTCGGCTGTGGCTTGCCAGTCTCCCTGATGCTGCAACTTTTCAATCTGATCAAAGTCCACACTGTGCATGCAGATTTTTGCAGAATGCAAACCTCCAAGGGTATCTCTTATACCTTCATTAATGGCTTTGTAATAGCTGGCTGTTGATTCCCAGCTCATTCCGCCAAGCATTCCTATGGTTTTCATTCTTTCGTGTCAATTCTCCAGATAGTGCCCTCAGGCAGATGTGTTAGTCGCTTTAATCTGTTTCTTTTACCAGTTTTCATTCCATCCGAGCTCTTGAGTCAAAGTTCCAATCACCGCTAGCCCGCATTTTCTCATGAGTTGAGACGGCTGCATATGCGAGGAACTCGCTCTATCTACTTTCGAACAAAATGTTCACGAAGCACTCCTGCCCTACACACCCAGATAACGCATTTTGAGTTCTTTGGTCAAATTATCAGCATGGCTTAAGCCCGTCCAGACAACCTGCCCTTTTTCCATAATATACATTCGATCACTGATCGCAGTCAATGCCTCTATGTCCTTGTCAATCACCAGGATGGAAAGACCTCGTTGCTTTAAGATATCAAGCCCCTCCCAAATCTCTTTACAAACCAGAGGTGCCAGACCTTCAGTGGCCTCATCAAGGAGCAACAGAGATGGATTTATCATGAGAGCTCGGGCAATGGCCAGCATCTGCTGTTCGCCACCGGAAAGACTGCCACCCGATTGCTTCTGTCTTTCCTCAAGCCTTGGAAAAATAGAAAAGACGCGTTCCACAGAGTATGGATCACTGTTTTTTGAATAATTTGCGGCAACTGCAAGGAGGTTCTCCCGCACACTCAATGTGGGGAAAA
>JAUTBQ010171648.1:0-11710 GCA_032361185.1 Lepetodrilus ovalis | reverse complement strand
CATCGGAAGTTACCGAGGACTATAATTAGCTGTTTCTGACCACTGCTACCACGATCGGAAAACTTATACCAAAAACTGTTTTCTTAAAAAAGTCCTAAAACTAAGTTTTTTCTATAAACTTAATTTTTTTTCTATAAACTTAAGTTTTTTTTCTTCTATAAACTTAAGTTTTTTTCTATAAACTTTTTGAATAACTTAAGTTAAAACTAAGCGGTTTATAGGATACCGCCCCTGGGTTTCAAGTGACGAAATGCATATCTAGCCTTTTGTAAACACTTTGTTCGTCCGTCAGTACCAGTCTGTGCTCGCAGACTTTCTGAAAAATTCGGCGCTACAGAATCTGATGTTGAAGGTTTCCTCTGACCTAAAAGTAGTAAGCAGTGATATGAGTGGAACAAATCTTGAAAGAGACGAAACCCTCCAATTTAAAAAAGATAATAAAATTACGAACATTGAGGCATAGTAGCAGTGTTCGTTTCTGGAATCGCATTCTCGTCAATTTCAATATACATGTTGCTCTTTCCATTGGCGTCTCGGACTGGCACGCAAGGCTTACACAGATCTACAGCATAACACGTAACGTTAACGACATCCCAGGTATCGGAATGAGTTGTCACTGCGGTATTGTCCACACTGTATCCAATCCACTGAGAATTGGGCCGCACTATGTATCCCGTTCCTCGAAGATCGATCCGAAGCGTCCCCGACTGTCCACAAGCAGCAGAGTCAGACTCGTTTACAGCACAGGCACTCGTAGTCCCAAAGCTGACAATGCCACACGGTACAGTAGCGAACGTCTTAGTACTACGAATCACCCTCAGAGACCCGATGTTGATTTCGACTTTAGTGTAAGTTGAGCGGCCACACCTTAAACAGGTACTGGGCGACTCCGAGTAATTGTCCTCCAACAAAGTGATGAAGTGCTGTGGTGTAGTAGAAGCCATGTTTTCACAGTAGATTTTTGCTCGTGCAAGGTTTTTGTTTTTCACCAGGATCCAATACTCACCATCACCATAGCTGCTATTACAAAGCTTTATTTCCCTACATGTTCTGATGGCAATGCAGTTCGGCGCAGACCAAGATCCATCACTCAAACATGTCATGCTGTTGTGGGGTCGGTGGTAAGGATCGCAGGTGTATTCCACTCGGCCTATGTCAAAGAACGTTTGATTTGGACTGGTCTGAAAATGTAACCAAAATACGACGTTATTTTTGGTTTAGTTTTGATTATTACATAAATGCAGTGGAATACCACGTTTTTGGAGTGGAAATAACAGGTGTTATTTTTCACATATGAAAAATAACACTTGCCGGGACTACTTTTGGTCTTGTAGAATAGCTTCATGAATAATCCCCCTTTCTTTACAAAAAGTGTCTTCAACAAAAGGATACTAGAATATCGTATATTTCTGTCAGATATAATCAACATCCGACCCCCAATTTTAGCAGACGACTTGGTAGGACATTGAAAGAAATCTTTCTACCTCCAAGGTTTTAAAACTTCTGCAATAGAATTTAGGGATTACATTCATGATCTAGCTATATCCTGATTTTATTTTCCCTACCAGACGACTTTTGAGGTGATGAGTTATCACCTAAATTTATCACAATCATGTACGTGCGATAACTATTCACTCATGAAGAGTGAAGTATTATAGACTACATGCAGTTTAATATATTACATTAAACTTGAAGTATGAATTATGAAGTATGATATACATGTATTACACGAAGAATGAAAACTGATATTTAATGAAGTATATTACATTGTATTACACAATACGAACAATGAAGCATTATATACATATATGTTACATAAAGTATGAAGTATAATAAGTTACACCAAGAATGACGTATGTCGTGAATCTAGCGAGTGGTCATTTAATACTGAAGTTATTAAACGAGTTGGTAAAACTGATATTGTGCTCGGTAAAGCCTCGTTGATTAGATCCAAATCTGATAGATGGACATAGAGGACACGTATGCAAACATGAATACAATGTTATTAACTATACGCATGATGTTAGTTGAGCTGACGGTGATGTTCATTGTTCAGACCAAGAACACGGCTGGTGCCTCGAAGGTGGACGACATCACGAAGCGCATGACGGACACGTCGCTGTACACGGGGTCTCACGGGGAGAGGTTTGACGCGTCTGGGAAAGGGAAGGGAAAGGGCGGGCGGACTGACGAGCACCAAAACACAGGCTACACCGGACAGTACAAGGGCAAGGGTACTCACAAATAGGCCTGGAATTGTATGCCTAGTGTATACCAGTATATAGTCCATTACATCTACGCATTTTTGCAAAGACTATGGATAACGAAAGTTATCACAGTGTTGCCATGTTTCTGTTCCGTGAGATCGGAGTCGTCAGGAATCTTGTTGTGTCAGACACTATTCAACTAATTAACGTTGATCATGCTATTGTTTTCAAAGTCTGAAACTATTTACTTTTACAGCACTGTGTAATTCTAGGACCAGGTTGTACCGTATTTTATAATTCAAGTCATAATGTATGCTCTTCAAAGTACATGAATAAACTATTATCATAAATACGCATGCAATCTGTGATCAAATGTACCCCTTCACTTGCCTCAGATAGGAATCGGATGTTATGCCTACATAAATGATGTCCTATTAACGAATTAGACCGAACATTTATTCTATTATTACAATTAAGTTTCAAGATGTATACAACTGCATGAGAGCAAAAAACGACTTCAAGTTACCTATGTCCACTAACGAGTGATTTTATGAGAAAACTACTCCGATCTGTTGGTTTTGAATCTGTATGCGACAGCTACACAATGTATATATGTACATATGTCAAGCGATAAAAACACAAACTAGATGTAAAATTAAATAATATTTAACTTTCATCCTTTCACCACGTTCACATATTCACATAACTATTCTTATAGACATTAACGTCATTTCCTCTCGGGCATCTGAAGCAGTTGCAATGGCTTCGTTACATTATATAAACATCAGCTGTTTATAGCTGTTTGCTTGTTGTGTCGATACGGCGTTATGGATCGTCTGATAGGAATACAACACAATGATATCAACTTAATGCTGTTTATTAACATATTTTGCTGATGGAAATGAAACAACGATTAACAATAGAATTTCAAATATCTCAACGATCGTAAACAACTTTCAATAAATAGTAAGTTTTACATGTAACAAGCACAGCCTGAAGTCATTAACATTAATTACCGATACACAATTACCTGAATACATTGGTTACCCCTGAACATGTACACACAACACAAATCGGGAAGCAAACTCCTTTGAGTTGTTATATATTTGTACTAATATTGTATAATCTTCAGGCAACATGGTTTGCAAGAGTTAATCATATACGGTAGTTTTTGGAATTGCTAAATTAACAATTGTTCGTAACGTACTGAATAAAACATATAATATTATGATGCTTATAAAGGTTGATTAAAATAAAAGACAATTGGAATGGTTATTAAAATTGTGAAAAGCTGCATATTAATCTACTTGAAGAATACAGATTACACGGACAAGTTACACATTGTTCGGGAAAGGTGTATGAGGAATAGATCTGGGAAAGACACGGAAAGAAAGAAGAATTTAACATACAACATAAATAATTGCAGGCATAGGATGTGCTTGTCGTGGTGTAGGGCCGTGGTATACGCGCGTGGTCTAGTGAGTGTTAACCTTAGTGGGCCCATCCTCCTCCATTGCTTCTGGCTGCTCTCCGTGCATCATGTGCTTGAGGGCGAACTTCTTCGTCTCCCCATTGCCTTCAATGAGAGCCTCTAGGTTGTCTTCCATGTAGACGTTGGAAATGGAGTTGAGGAGGCGGTCGATGCGGTCGGGGAACTCCTCCACAGTGTCTTCCTTCTGGAACGAACGCTGGCTGGTCTCGCTGTTGTCCGTGGTTGAAGGTTTATTGACGTTGCCGAATCCTACCCAGCTTTTGAATCGGTTGACCATGAAGTCGACTATCTCGTAGTCGTTGTTCTGTTTCTTGATGTCGCCGCGGACGGAGCCGAAGGTCTCGTTGAGGATGGACAGGAACATGTTGACGAGGATGAAGGTGACGGTCACCACGAAGAAGAAGACGTAGATCTGCGTGAGAATTGGCTGGACCATCAACATACCGTAGATGTCAAACTTGCCCATCATCATGAGGATCCCGGACTCTGCCGCCTTGATGAAGGTGGAGAAGGCTGGACACGTGGACATGAAGGTCAGGTAGAACAGCTGCATGAAGGCCAGGAATACAATCCAGAACATGAGACTGAAGTGCAGCAGGCTGTGAGCGCCGTTCTTGAGAGTGGATCCCAGGAGAGACATCCGTTTGTTGAAGCGGAGAAGTTTTAGGAATTTCAGAGTGCCAAAGAAAACCAACCAACCAATCATGTAGGAGAAGATTTCATTCCAGTAGCCGACGTATTGGAACTTCATGTACTCGTTGCCGTGGTTGCGCTTGAACTCACTGGTGAGAGTGTTGGTTACAATCAGTCTGTAGAAGTACACCACGATGCCAGCAGTTGACATGATGATGATGGAGACCTCAATGAGATTCCAGAACGACTTGAAGTACTTTCCCTTTTGGCTGTGGAAATTGCGAATCTCCTTGACGATGAAAACAATAGTGAAACAAAAGTAGATGATCTCGCATATAACCTGGAACAGCATTACTGACGTCATGTACGGCAGCAGCATGGCGGGTTCGAACCTGTATGATCCAATTACACCTCCACTGGACTGGAACTCGGCTATGATCGTTGCAATAGCAAATAGGTTCACCTGAGGATTGTAGACGGTGAACTCCACAAAGACGGCCCGTGTGTATCTGTCGATCCAATTTTCTTCCTCTAAAGTGATCATGGCGTTGTGCAGCGACTCCCTGGATCCATTAAGTTTGACTACGTATCCACCGCCACCATACACAGCCCGCATGCCCCAGTAGGGGTAGCTGTTGAGGTCCGAGGCCGGTGTGTACATGTACTCAGTGCGGTTGAAAGAGGCCGGGACGTAGTTAGTCCAGCGGGGTCCGTACGCCTGTTTGTCCTCGTTGAACATGGAATAGTCCTCGTTGCATTCCGATATGGCCGCCGCCATCACATCTATGGTGCTGCATTGTGCTGCAGATAAAGATGAATGTGGATATAGCTGATGAATACTAGTATATGACCTGGGTTAAACATTTACATATGAACTAGATTCATATATGTAAACTTCATGAACAATATATTGTTAACAAATTATACCTCATACCATTGAACATTCCGTAATTCAATTCTAATATCATTACATTATGTGAATGGACACAAGCAGACGAAAAGCTCTCATTTAATATCTAACAACAACGTAATATGCTATTAGGGTTTACAGGTTGGAATACGTTGGAATACACTATAATGGATGTATGAACACGATAAAATGTCTGTCTATGTAAAGATACATTCAACCTATTAATGTACACAGCATACGACTATTATTTCAGAACAAACAGGAAACGTAAGAAACTTCATGCCCGGTACAACGGACATCGGGAACGAATGCTGACTCAACACATACCCTTCTTAACTCGGAGCTGTCTCATAGTGGCAATACCCATGATCCTGGACACCTTGTCGCCTATGAACCCCCTGAGGAGTATAGGAGGAGCCTTGTTGTAGTAGTTGTGGGCTCGCAGACTGTTGACCAGCCCACTCTTGGCCCACGTCCAGAACCCACCGGTGTCCTCTATCTGGAAGTAGAGTTACATGCTTCATTAGTCACAATCACACACGGCTTGTCCCGCTTGTGGTGGGGTGTGGTCGCGGTCTCTTATTTATCTCTTCATATTGACTCACTGTATCCTGATATCGACGAATGAGATACAAACTGATCAGTTATGGTATGCAAATACTCTCGAAGAGCAAGCGTAGTGTATACACTATTTAATTTGAGGACTCTGATCAACTGACCTAAGCTGATGAACCACTGAAATAGCGTCAATACTTTCTTTCACTGAGAACTGTACTGGTATACAGACTTACCGTTGTGAACCACTGCAGCGTGTCGTTGTTCTTGATGATGATTTTCTCCAGACTGTCCTTGTAGAAGTAGCTGTGAGGACTCCTGTTCCTGTAGCTGATCACCATCAGGATCCACAGGAAGAAGGAGTAGAAGAGGATCTCGCGGATAATGTCCCACATCTTGATCTCGTTGAGTCTCGTGATTCTCGCTCTCTCCAGCTCTGTAGGATCAGGAGGCTTGTAGCCTGCCTTCCTTGGACGTGTGGCGCCATAGGCGGCTGTGGTGGGACAACACCATCATCAGCATCATCATCATCATCATCATCCAATGACATCAACATCATCATCCAATGACATCAACATCATCATCCAATGACATCAACATTCAATGGCATCAACATCCAACAACAACACCATCCAATGACATCAATATCAAATGATGAAGACAATTGATTTCAGGTCTAAGATTTTTATAAATTCAGCCGGACTAATATCATTGCAATACTTATGCTTTCAGACTGTGAGACAATCCAAGCCACATACACACATACAATAAGAAAACATTGCACAATTAAATGTCAAGTGCCATTCTTAAAAACTCTTTTTTTTAAAATAAAACTATTTAGAGTACAAATCTAAACTCTGGATCATAACCACTCAAACTGGAAGTGTAGTCAGAGTTGTTTGTTCTCTGGCTATGAATGATGAGATTAGCATTGGCCATTGTAAACTATAAGTAACGTGGACGTGAATTCGTGATGCATTATAACATAAAGGTTTTTGATTATTTAATACATGAATTACTGAAGACAAACATGCGCTAAGATTGTGCCGTGAGGACCATTGGAGACGCAGTAACACATGACACGGTACACACATGATACGGTACACACATGACACGGTAGACACATGGTCGTGAAATAATGCCAACAATGCCTTCCTGTCTAGACCAAGCCACCACGACCCAACTCCAGAGACCTGCTTCCAATAGATGGTATCAAAGTCAATAGTAAGTTGAGAGTTAACACCAATCCCCATTGTATTTTACTGCTGCGGCTATACCCGGTATGCTTCTGATGGGAGGCGAACCTGTGATATATATATATATATATATTTGCCTCTAGGAAGGATTAGTCGCGGTTAGTGCACACGATTGTCTGATACTAACATTGCACTATGGATACAAGTATTGTCATGTGAATGCATACACGTTAGTGTCTATGGTGGGATGCGGTACATGACATTATATGCTATATCTACGATATCTTGTCCCCCGCTTTCGTTACCCTTTAAACGACCAAGTTTACTATGGCCAACATTATATCAGAGTGATCTAGACTACTATTTATAATTGATTATAGATTCTGCCATGGTATAACATAACTCTAATATTCTAGATATATTACAATTCTGCTACGATATACTTATTCTACATCACAATCGCCAACAATGTACTCAATTACTTACCTATTCTTTTCAAGTAATACCGCGATGGCATATTCTTTAACTCACTAACCCGGTGAAGTTAAAGCCTAGTTCAATATCATAATGCACCTCAAATAATAGCATATACTAATCGCATACTTTCAGATTTAAGCTATTCCTGCTATATATAATAAGTTCCATACGCAGCGTGTCCACGTCTACAAACCAGACTAAATACGTCACAGATGTGAGGCGTGGGAGAGGCAGCCGACAAGTGGAATGCGCACAATATGTACAGTTTAACACACGAGACGCACGTGGTGGCAGCATTGGTAGCCAGGAAAGCAGTACAGGACGACCCAGGGTCAGTAATACAGGGGCTATGTGACCCCAGGGTAATACAGGGGTTATGTGACCCGAGGGGTGATTGCACATCTGCTGTGGGTGAGGAAAGGTGGGGAAAGGTGGGGAGGGGTTCGAGGGACGGCTTGTAGGGAACGCTGGGTTAGACAGAGGGTTAGAATGGCAGTTGTGTTGAAGCACAGTGATCTGAATAAGTGGTATGTTATGTTATATGCTAGCATATATACTAGTATAATAATAACATAACATACTACTTATTCGGTCTTGATTTGTGGATGGGATTATACTGACCCACAACTGTGGACTTTACATGTACAATGGATATATTGTTTATATTCTTTAATACATTATTTCACGGTTTAGGTAGGTATTGCATCTCTATTCGGTACACATACATATTTTAGCCATGTCCGATTCCAGGGTTTTGAATATCATATACTTGCACTAAGTAAAATGAGAGTTTAGCTTTACATTAATTGAAAGTTTTAGCAAAAATATACATAGCTATTGTGATTTATATGGTCGAACCTGATCGAGAGAGATATAGCTAGATATCTTGTTAGATAGGGTGGGGGTTGGGGTGGGAAGAAAGATAGAGCGAGAGAGAAAGAAAGGGAGAGAGAGAGATAGAGAGATAGATAGAGAGAGAGAGAGAGAGAGAGAGAGAGAGAGAGAGAGAGAGAGAGAGAGAGAGAGAGAGAGATACAGCTGTAGGTATACTTTATATAACAATATAATTATGTTAGTACTAGTGAAACTTTATTGTCATCAATAACTATTTCTAAATATAGCTCACATATTAGCTCACATATCGGATTCCGTAGTGATGATGACTTATTTCTGACTCACTTAATCATCTAAGTACTAGTATAATATATTCTGATGAATGTATAAGGACACGCACAATACAACACCAGGCAATGACGATAGCGCCAACACAGTTGAGCGACTCACACTGGTCCTGCTTGTGGAGGAACTCCTCGTCCTTGGCCAGGTTCGGCTCCTCCTCGTCCTCCGCGTGGTCGTCATCGTCCTCACCAGGGTTCTTCAGGACCAGGGAAAAGAAGATGGCGGTCAGGAACACCTGAAACAAGAACAGGATTATTTCCAACATGTCATATAACGGTACGTGTGGAACGCCTGCTTGACCGCGATTCAGAGTCTGTGCCTAGGCTTATATACGGTTAATGATAACAATACGTTAATGTTAGGGGTGAATGGGAGTAAGATATAGAACATGGAAAGTTCTGAACTGCTGCATATAAACACAATTAGATTAGTTGCAATCAAACAGCACATTTATATTCGTACAAGAGATACTCCAAAGAAATGGCACATTACCTTGAGCGGTTGTGTTATGAAGATAGACGCAAAGAATGAAACCAGCATGGAAGTGATCCACTTCTTACACTTCTCGTCCTGGAAGTTGATGCCGTAGAAGGTTACCATGGCGGCGGATCCCAGTGTCATGCCCCACAGCAGCAGCCAGCCGACATAACGGCACCACCACGGCAGCTCTCTCTTCTTCTTCTTCCTCCTCCTGTCTCCTCCTCTCTGCGACATCGTGCTCTCTGGGCGGTCGTAGCTCTGAGAGGAAGAGCTTTCAGGTCTGGGTTCAATCTGACCGCTGTTCTTCCCGCCAATCGCCCAGATTTCGGTCATTTCTGGTTTGACGTCACTCACTGACGTCGAGCTCTTGCTGGGTACCCGTTTCAGGGCTTCCTCGATTCTTGATGGCCGCTTCTTTCTTGCTCGAGATTTCCTGAACAGCATTATGACAACAAAGTTGGCTGGGAATACGATCAGATTGGATATAATGCCGACGTAGATCTGAAATAAATGCAAGATGAATGTAGAGTTCCGTGTATAACGACAAAGGCTTTACATCATATTTGGAAAATGTGTGTATTATTAAAATAAGTAGTGGCTAAGAGGTGGCTAAGTATTATTTCCAAGCATCTAAATACTGACATAATGCATATATTAAGGTTCAGCTGAGACATGCTTGCTGCTGCAGGTTTAAGAAAATATTTCACGGTATTATAATTGATGCCAGCTATCATTTCAATGGTCTCAACAATACTCATAGAGTGAAATTTTAGAGCTAACTTCTATGTTTTTCGCAGTATCATTAATTCTTCAAATGCTAAAAAACTCAATGTATTCCGATCATTACATATAACAACCCTATTAGATCTCTACCTGTTGTGGACTCAGAGCAAATGGTCCAAATGTGAAAGCTGTTCCAGAATTATCATCCTGTTTCCCATAGAACATGGCGTTGGCCAGCATGGTGGCGTACAGCAGACAGAGACAACACGAGACTCGCTGGACGCGGGTGAAGCGACTCTGGGGAGGTCTGGCCACCACGGAGAACCACAGATGACCGTCCACCAGGTTCTTCCTGCTTCTCTCCGAGAACAGATGTCGGAACTCAGTCATCTGGGCCAGACCGGCAACTGGGATGACTCGGTCAACCTGCGGCAGGTGTTCGACGTGCAGTTACACAATCCTTCTAGACAACCACCCATACATTGTCCTGGGTATCGATTCTCAAAGTTCTCGCATCTACTACGAGACCATCAATATTATCATAACGATCTTTCATAAATGATGAATGGACACTTACGTGAGCGCTATGGTCTCATAATGGATATGAGAGCTTCGAGAAAGGATACCAAGAGCATGTTGATGAACACTTTCATAGATCATCTAGTAATGCTGTAAAGCACCTACCTGGCCATCGTCCTCCTCTACAGCGAACCATCTGTTACAGATGAACACGTGCTTCTCCTCTGTCTGCACGTCTCTTACCACTAGATACGTTAAATACCACGACCCGAACTTCCCTTTACCAGAGTTGTCATGCCACACACGAGCATAGTTCAGCGAACCTAGAGGTCTGGAAATAACTCGGATATCAGTTGGAGCAATAATGTGGAACAGTTTTAACGCCTCACCCCATATGCATCCTCGCACCCTAGAGGTACATATTACGTTCTCGCTTATATAGTACCCCTGGCACACATCTAGGGGAACACAGTCGCAAATAGTCTATAGGAGCTATAAATAGAACAATGATAACATCTATTTCATTGGATAGATTCTTATGGCGATGTCATCGGAAAAATTATTTCATTGGTTGGATGTTTGCACGAGTTTTCCCCTGGATGTGTGCCAGAGGTAATGTATGAAGTGCTAACATAATTATAGTACCTCTTGGGTGCGAGAATGTCCCATAGGGAGCCACTTAATTATTGGGTCAGTGTGCCGAAAGACTTGTTGAACTTATTTGGTTCGAGACAACACACGTTAAGTTAATCGATGCATTATATTGCCTTGTGGTTATTTTCGAAGGGACTGTGTTTCTACTTGAGACATTCTGGATTTGATGTGCAATGACTTCCAGGGACAAACCCTGCCATTAAGTTGGGTATCTTCTCTTAAAAATTACCTTATTTCGGTCTTGGGGTCTGATTCATTATAATATACTACAATACCACATGAAATACCAATGCAAATACTGAAACAAGGTTCGCACGTTGCTTTCATTACAAGTCAATGACACTAGTCAGGCGGATTGGTGCAATATATGAAAGAATTGTTCATTTGATGATAAAAGCATGACATTTGGTACACAGTAAGAACAAGCCATAAGGAAAATATTTAGCTATAGGGCCATCGCAGATTTGCCCTGTGACCTCAATGGTGGCCATTTTACAAAATGGCTGACAAACTATATTGTTTTCAATATATTGACTTCTAGTCCACATAGAATCCTGATCTTGGTGTCTAAACAAGGACAAGAATTGCAATGGAACCAATGGCAAGGAATCTTGAATTTTCCGTGATTCATTTTACTGACATTTTCCATTTGAACATATCTCAACTTTATGGTAATCTACGGTTA
>JAUTBQ010171637.1:0-11712 GCA_032361185.1 Lepetodrilus ovalis | reverse complement strand
GTGCTTTATCCATAGTTTAGCCTAAACTAGGGATTACCGTAGAGTTACAGTATTAACTAAACTAAGTTTTGCTTAAACCGCGTCTGTGCATATAAAATATAGGCAGCCTTCTGTTCTGTTTCAACTGGCCTCATTTACACATCAAGGGATACTTGTGTGCCCAAACCCTTTCTGTGTGTTAATTAATGTACAAACGAGGGGAATTCCGGTATCTGCTAGGTAGGTATAGGTACAGCGTCCCCTCTATATAAGGCTGTATTTGGGGTCCATTACATACCCCCAGCCTTATAGGACCAGCCTTATATAATAGTGCAGGTAAATAACAAAAAATAAAAATGGTGTCCACATCAGACCCAGCCTTATATCCGAATCCGCTCTGTATCGAACAGACTTATATCGAGGGGGCACTGTATCTGCTAATGATGGTTTCTGGAGGAAGAGGAGTACCTTCACTAAGAACATTTAAGTTTTGACTGCCTCCTTTTTTTAATGACCTCTTGTGTTTTTCTTGACCAGTTATTATTAATGATCTCTTGTGTTTCATGATCTCTTGTTTCATAACCTCTTATTTTTAATGACCTCTTGTTTTTATGACCTCCTGTGTTTCAGGATCTCTTGTTTCATAACCTCTTGTTATGACAGCCAGACCGAAATATTCCAGAGGCCTTTTCTCTAATGATTATGTTAAGCTAGTACAGATTTGTGAAGGAGGTGTACCACATTGAATATCAGTGGGACGGTGGCGTTGGGGCAGATTGTTATAGTGATGGTGGCACTTAAACTTGGAGGGTATATCAATGAAAATAAATAGCACTTGCTATGCATTTTTGATAATTCTATTTTCACTTTGAGAAAGTGATCCATAACTGGTATAAAGGTTAAATACTTCATTAAAATAATTATTTACTTTAGCTTTGGGCCATTTATGTGTTACTAGATGTATTTGTACTGAACTTTATACATGTCTGCCCTTTGGTCTGCTAATGAATACTTTACTGTGTATTTGTATTCTATTGTAGGTTTATTAATAGAGTTATAAGTTGAAGAGTGCATGAAAAAATATAACATTTTACTGTTCCGCTCTTGACTCTTCTTGAGAGTGGCACACATTTCTGTCAAGAATGTCAGGCCAGATATAGATATAGGAAGACAGCATTAGTAACATTTGTTCTTCTGCTTTCCTGAAGCCAATTCTCCTGATGAAGGTCCTTGAAGCAAAGATGTAGTTTTTTTTATATACAGCCTAAAAACAAAATATCTTATGAACTTTTCATGATGCCCAAGGTACTGTTATTTTTATTTCTCTTCTTTTCCTCGTGCCTGTTAGATGTTGTCTTGTGAGACGTAATGAGCCTGGGTTCGGTACAATCATTACTCCCTGCCCGAGGCCGTCCCAGAATCACTCGCCTCTCTAAACGCACGCCTAATTCACTGACGCTAATCTCTTGCCAACATAATCTTTTTTTTGGCAAAATCAATAACATATATTTGCTGAAGTTAGACATATTTTATATATCTAACATTGAATCATATATCTCATGAAGAATAACAACATTGCGTTGTCACATTTGTAGATGTTGCATAGAAGATTTTATTAATAATATTAATTTTCATAAAAAAAAGGTTGACACTTAATGTTTTAAATCTCTCCCTGCTGCAGGCAACTGGAGATGCCCTAAAGATCTGTGTTTGTGGATAATCTAGCAGGGAGAGGGTTAAGCAATAGTGATTTAATGAAACGTTTTACATTTCACCATTTATTTATGTTCTTCACAGAAATCTGCTGCAGAAGTTCTGTGCATCACATTTTTCATCCATATTCCTATAACTACTTCTTCCTATTCCTGAGACGATCTGGTCCACACAGTAGTGTTTGTAGTCTTCCCTTGAACAAGTCTGTTACTTGAGGGTTTCCTCCCTGTGGAAGCATTCCACAGTGAGTTGTCAACATAGCAACGCATGTCTGTCAAGACTATTAATGTTTTTGTATATCTATAATATCTAATGAACACTACATATCTATCAGAATGAAGAGTTGAGGAAATTAATTGGTAAAAATGTTCAACAGTCGTGTGAAAAATCTTTCTCCTAATTTTATTAAAGATAAATGATGTTATTTATTAAGAATCCAGTTTGATTAGTATCTGAATTTTTTTGTGCAAATAAGAATGCTATATGCATTACAGACTGTTGTAGGATAAAGAAATATTCACTGGATTTTTATTATTTTTTAAAAGTTGGTATGCATCGTTGCGCGAAGAACAGTAAAGTTAATTCCTCGCCTACAAGTGTTAATACATGGGAATGGATCTCATGACCCTTCTATGACCTTCCCAATGTACAGATCTATGGATCCTCGATGATCCAAGGATCCATGGTCCTTCTTCACTTCTTCACTTCCATCTCGTCTTCACTGACAGACGACAGGCTGACCGTGTTGAAATCCTCAAATACTTCCATGTTATTAAAGATTATTGATTGTAAATTTGAGATATACATCCCCGAGCCTGGCAGTGGGTTTAAGTACCACACATGATAAGACTCGGACTTACAGCCTATCTTACTCATTTCACAGCTCGTACTACAGCCTCTAGAGGCCATACTGCCAAAACATCATTTGATGGAGGTCGCTGATTGGTTGCAGGGTGTGAGAGAGTTCCATCAATCTTGTATCTCATCACCTCCGACAGATATCTTGTCATCATCAAAAAGAAAAGTAGAGAAGTGTATTTTATCGCCAACCATATATTTTGTTGTAAGAAGGGGATCAATTTTCTACTTGTATCTGATTGCCTGGCAAAAACTGAGAGAAAGGTCGCAAAGGTCAAACATTGGAATTAGCAGCCCTCTGATGAGAAAACTAGATTAGGCTATTTAAATATATAACTATCAGGCTCACAGTTTAGTTTCAGATATCCACGTTTATTGCTGTATCCACGGAATGTCTGAGTAAAGCAAGTCTCGTAAAACTGACATTAAGTGGGTATAATGTCAGACATTTGTATGTATGAAGGTTTCTTCAACACCACTCTCGTACAGGAAATATAATAGGTCTGAATACACCATTAGCATGAGAATATTTATGTTGTTTAAAGGCATAGCAATTGCAAAGGTATTGGTTATGTTCATAGTCATAAATATATCATAACACTGTTGGTAGAATCCTTGATTTGAATATACAACGATATGTATGTATGAATTGGGCAACAAATTGAGGGGGAATTAGGGTGGTGGGGTGGAATTGCTGTTATTCATTGATCTGTGGTTGGAGTTTGGTGTAATACTTAAATCTGGGTGTACAGTTGTTTCTTCCATGAGGTTGGTTGTTTTAGTAATGATATTAAACATGTACATAATACCCTTTTCACCTATCAATCTTCTGTAATCCATCCACTCAATATGACATCACCCCACCCATCTCGCCCCACCCAATTCATCTCATGCATCTCGCCCCACGCATCTCACCCCACTCATCTCACCCATCACATCTCATTTCACCCATTTCCTCTTATCCAACCCATGTACCCTCACTCAGACCACCCCACCACCCACGCACATGACATATCACCTTCTTACCACTCACCTCACTACCCTCCTATCTCACCAATTCCACCTCAACTTCCATCACTCACCCCACCTTGCTATTTCCACCCATATCACCCACCCTACCTCTCTATGCTGATGTCCACTCTCGGTTTGCACTCAGTAATGTAATGAGAGACATGTAGTATCACCAATACTGTAACAAACCATTACACAAATATACTGTGAAGAGGATGAGGGGTACTCATAGGTCGTGTTTGATTCGCAATCGAGGGTGCCTCGGGTGTATGATCTGATTGGTCAGTAACACCAAAACTGGTTTTATGAACGTGAGACGATTTGCTTTTCATTCACCCACACTCCACCTTCGATTGCCAATCAAATACGACCATGGTCATGTAATTAAATATCGAGTAAAATCTAGAGATATATTTATGAGTGTGTATAATTCTACATGAATATTTATGTAGATGTTTATGTAAGATATAGTCAAAACATTGGAATTTACCAAATTCACAGTTTCCATACATCAGCATCAGTCTTGGTTCCGTGGTAGCACACATTGTAACACACATTGTAACACACAGCTTTGTCTACAATAAGTATGATTGCTGAAACATTGGAAAAGTGTCTTTGTCCCAAACCACTTACCGCGGCCAAAATAGCATTGTATTATTTGTAAATTCGATCACATGCCAATAAAATATCCATGTTGATTTACACAGCACAAATGCACAAAAACTGTAATATCTGATATAAAAATATGTGTTTGGGTGACACAGAGCTAGCATTATAATTGGGCAGCGTCTGGACTTTGCCGTTTATAAGTAGAACTGTCAGTGATCCCTATGTGAAAAATCCCATGTTGCGGAGTTCCGGTGAGGAACGTACCGAGAGTGCAGTATCACTGTTCTGAGAGACGTGCCGCCTCGTCCATGGTTTACACCGAGAGCGCGGACCCAATGCATGGGCGCCAGTTCCTCCGAGCGGACCCAATGCCTAGCCGTCAGTACTCAGAGCCACCGCTACTAGTATCAGTCACGTCGCCGCGATAAACTGTCATTTCATTTAATTAAGCCGATTCGAGATTCTAAACAAATAGCCGTTCTTCAGGCAATGCAAAGAGGGGCTGGAGGGGTGGGTGATATTGGAGACCTCTTGTAATTGACCTTAATTCACTGTGATGATGATATGGTGAGTTGACCTTGAGAAACTGATTGATTTGATGCAGCAGCGGACAAGAAGTACCTGATGCTTGAATAGAAGTCTTTTGTGGAGTAACACCATCTTTGTTGTCATCCTTTGTGGAGGAACCCATCTGTGTTGTCATCTTTAGAGGTTATAGTCACTGTTGATATAGTCACTGTTGTCATTTCATATTAATGTTATTCTACAAGTTGAGAAAACTAACTAAAAAACCAAGCCTTGCCCTTTGCTATGCTTTAGGACAATGACACATGTATCACTGGATTTGATACAAGAAGATCCTACTAGTCTCAGCCAGAGGTGTTACCCCTTTGGCTCAATCACTAGAGCATTGAAATCCCAATTTAGTAACTCGGGTTTGAATCCCAGGATTAGTATGGTCCTCGATCACACATACATATTATGTAGGTTTGAGCTTCTTAGTTGAATTCAGCCATTTGTTGCAAACATTATCTGACATGTTATTACACAATTATGAATTGACGCATTACTTTATTTTATAATTGAAATTAGTCACGCCCCTAATTAAAGAAACTTTTAAAGTAAGATTTCTTGATGAAATAAAATTTGAGTTTGAGCATGAAATCATACTCATATAATGTAGGTTGGAGCTTCTGCATCTAATGCAGCCAGATTTGTTGAAACCATGGTTAAACACACCTCCATGGCATTATCTTATGCTATTATTTGGATATGAATATCTTATGTTATTATTTAGATATGAATATCTTGTGTTATTTGGATATGAGTCATTCTCATACTTTGTTGGATAATTTGTAAGTAATTGGGTCCATACATGCTTTTTGGTAGAATGTCTTAATCCGGAAAAGCAACATTGTTTCTGTTACCAATGTTGTACACCTTGGAGCTAGATAATTAGTTAACATAGACACATACAGCAGCTCAAATTACTCAAAATCCCCCCCCAAAAAATTTGTTTACCTGGTAT
The DNA here is from genome assembly GCA_032361185.1 of Lepetodrilus ovalis. NCBI lineage: Eukaryota > Metazoa > Mollusca > Gastropoda > Lepetellida > Lepetodrilidae > Lepetodrilus > Lepetodrilus ovalis. The sequence goes on along the minus strand of JAUTBQ010171637.1, from coordinate 6,014 downwards.
TAATAAAAAGCATGTTTATTTTGACAGCGGTGTAACTGGATGAGCTGAGGGTAATGGCAAGACAATTATTGATTACAACTTAGGAGACATTGATTATGAAGTCCGACGTGGTTCCATTAATGCCGAGGTGTGTCCAGACTCATACAGATACCCACGATCTCCAGGCAGGACAGCAGATTAGGACATCGGAGCGGGACATTCAGGACTATTCTAGTCCTACTCCATCGGGAGATATCACGCACTGTCAAATACCTTAGGTAACCAGATTTCACGCGGACTCCTAAGACCCCAGCTACGATATCTACGATTGATTTTTCTTCCTAGTGCAGATCTTCTCCTCGGTTCTCGTGGATTAATTTTCTCAACCGGGACTTGGTGAGAGGCTGGTGAAGAGAAGACTGAGAACTGGTGAGTAAAGTGTTTTGCTGCTTCAGCGATCAACGTTCTTGCACTTTCTCAAACCTACATGTTCCCGGGTCTCCCTTGGACGTGAAATGCAACAGGAGTCCGACGTAGCTACCGGGCTGCCGCCATCTCGGGGAAAGCCGTCACGTCACGTATGCACATCTTGCTAAAAATGCGTGAAATTTGTACAATGACCTGTGAGTGCAAACTTGTTGTTTTTTGCACCACATCTGCAGAAATTTCCAATTTCTTTTGCATTTCTTTTACAAAAAAGGAAGTGCTAAGTATTGAAGTAATTACGCTTGAGTTAAGACAGGACTCACAAAGCTGATTAAATGAATGTTAAGATGAGGTGCTTTGGAACATCAAAGAGTGTCTTGGCGGTATGGAAACATCAGGAGTTTTTCACAAAAGACCTAATAAATATACATACAGTTATAATTACATCGAATTTTACATTTATATGAAGAAATCTGAATAAAATATAAAAATAAGTTAATGTACTATAAAATGAGACTGTACAGCTTTCCTATTATATACTAATAATACAATATTATTTACAAAATGTCCTATGCTTCCTTGAACAAATGCAAATATTCATACTTTTTGCTAAGTGAATAGATACATCATGGCAGCAATTTGCTTAGAAATTATTTTTGTGTTAACCTTCTTCATGTTGAAGACAACCATAGATGCCATATTGAATAGGGAATGTGCTGGGAGGTAGATACTCTATATAATAGGCGCTGTTAGTAGGCTTTGACTACAGGGCTGCTTTCTTATAGTCCTATAAAGAAGCCCATCTCATTTATCAGACATTAAATATGACCTATGAACTACCCATATATCAAAGTATTGCATCTGCTGTTGATAACAATTCAGGAGCTGGTGGCTATGTTTGGTTATTGGCTATATTTGTATATGTGAATGGACTCAGTAGTGCATCATTTGAAACCTTTCAAAGAACAGCCTCGCACAAAATTGCCTGCTAGTTGGCAATCATGATATATTTGCCTCGATAAATACCCTGGAGATTCTCTTATATTCTGATCAAACCAGTCTGGCTAAAGCAGATTTATGTTACTTTGTCTGTGCTTAAGAGGATCACGACGTACCCAGTGTCGTCCCGGGGTAATATTTTACCATGGTTTGTCCATTTTGCACAACAGGTATGCCATTATTGGCCAACACGGCTGCCAGTATGTGGGATTATTGTCTTTGAGTTGGGTGCTGAGGTCTTCTATTAGAAAGCTGATATCTATGGTCTATAGCCTGGACTGAAAGCGTTATCCTGATCGGTGGATGCAACTGCATAGATCATTGGATGCAGATGTATATGGCAGTGTCTGTGTGTGTGGATCAGGCAACAGGTTGGGCAGTGATTCTTTGTTGAAGCAAGTCTGGCAGGTCATGACATGTCATGAGTCAGAGCTAAGCATTTCTAAAGAAGTGTTTCCTTGGTTTGATTTTAATAAAATATTAAATAGAGACTGAAGTTTTATTAATACAGTGTCCCCTCGATATAACGCTGAAGTTGGGGTCCATGACATACCCCCTGCCTTATAGTACCTGCCTTATATGATAGTACAGATAAATAACAAAAATAAAAATGGGATCCATGTTTGACCCCACCTTTTATCCGAATCTGCGGTGTATCGAATCATGTTATATCAAGAGGATACTGTATTGGTATTGCAAACTTTAATGTTATATTACAGAATGTTAAGACATTTATCAATCGTAAGCAGACGGTGATGATGGTGAGATAGGTACAAGACTTGAAGATGTGTCTCTGTGATGTCTCTGTGATGCATACTAATTTGTGCTGTCAATATAGTGCCTGTGATTTGTCTATGACATCTTTGAGATGTCAACATGGTATGTGTATTATAGCCGGTGTCTGTGAATCGTCCCTGTCAGGTGTGCCTCTACGATAACTTCATGGTGTCTGTGATGCATACTAGTTATGCTGCCTATATAATGTCTGTGGCTTGTCTATGATGTCTTTTTGATGTATTTATTATGACTGGTGTCTCTGTCTGTGATGCCTCATTGATGTTAATATAAAGTATGTTGTGTCTCTGCAATGTGTCTCAGAGTGTGTCTCTGTAATGTTTCCATGATACTTTTATAGTGTTTCTGATGCCTTCCAGTATTCCATGTCAAAGTAATGTCTCATTAATGTTCATGCTATATCTCTATGATGTCTTCCTCAATTACTAAATGTATTGCTGTATATTATGCCACAGTGGCCTTACATGCAATACAGAATTGAGTTGAATATGATGTCTTCATGATGTCAATATAAAGTGTCTTGTGTCTCTGTGATGAATCTATGATGTCTGTAAAGTATGTAATGCTTCAGTGATGTATCTTTGATGTCGGTAAAGTATGTGATGTTTCTGTGATGTCACTAGACTGTCTGTGATATCTCTGTAAAGCCTTATATAACTGTCTATAGTATCTTCGTGACATCTTTGTGATCTATAATGTCTGAGGGTGATGTCTGTGACGAAGCCTCGCTCTTCAAAGACATTGACAATTTCAATTATACGGAAACAAGGAGATTTTGATTTGTATGGTTTCCTCACATCACACATTCATTAACATCTGAAGCATCTGTCTCAGGGAGTCGAGTATGCTATGAGAACACTGTTATGTTGGGGTGGAATGTCCAATGGTTTTCTGTTAATAATGATGCCCTGGCCATTAACCTTCCTCCTCCTAGCTAATACTAGAGAGGTCCTTCTAGTCAGTGGTTCTGCTAATTCCATCAGGAAACATTTTAAGCAGTTTTTGTAAAAGATACTTTAAATATCAAATTATCAATAAAATAGTTTATACACATTATCGTCTTGGCAAACAACACAAAATTCTCATAAATTATTTAATATCTTTATTGTCATCTTGTGGTAGAGTATGTAAAGGTTTATATTAGTAAATTTGTCTGGCTTCCATCGTTCACTGCACTTGTAGCTTACAACTGTTGTAGTGCTGCCAGATTTTGAACAATGAGGGTCTGGTGTAGATTCATGTTAAAAGCAGAGAAGTGTTTATATGGGAAGTATATATATATATACAGTGAATAGACTGTTGTGGCTGGACTATCAGTCTACGTAGACCAAGGGTCGACATTAATTAGTCGGCTGATCCCGACATGAGGGTTCTTTCCCCGTTTCATTAATTCAAGATGAACACCTAGACGAGTTGCCGTCAGGAACATTAACCGAAGTCCGACTAGTGTGTGATGCACTGAGGGGTGGAATAGACTTCTTATGATTGTGACATTCTCATATCCCACGAAATTGGTCTGCCATACTCTCGGGCCTGAGACGCACAAATTGCCTCTAATAGATTGGGTCCGTGGAATGACAGTAATGTAGGCGATGTGTCAGAGAATGTCATTTGTAATTCCTTCAAACATGTTTATCAGCTGTTATGGAAATTGTTTGTTCACCGGGAGAAGAGGAGGTAATACATATGTGTCTGAACCAGGCTATGACCGCTACTTACGTACCGGGACGTTCAGACGTCCGCAGTGTTTAAGAGACTGAGAAAAACAATTTCCAATTGAATGGATACATACAGCATGGAATATAAGATCAAGTGCTATAATAAATCATATCACATCTCTACTTGGAAGGACTGACGGAGGCTTCTAATAAATGGATGTTATTATTTCTGCTGGTTCCGGGGCCATTCATTACAATTACCAGTGCCCCTTTTAGGCATTCATCATTGAACTGTGTCCCCATAGAGATAATGTCTTATCATATTAATAGTTTTGTTATTTCTTCTTTCTGCTAGGAAATGATATTGAAATTAGAACGTGAATTTATAGTAATACCAAAATATCAGTATGATCTTGAATTGCCTAGTTTGTCTATTCACACCAACTTAGGCTATTTTAAGAATACTTATTTTCCTGCAGTGATGTTAAACTCCATAATCGCTCATCTAAGAATAGCTATGTCGTAATAAAAATAGGAGGATTATGAACAAAAATAGGACTGCACGATTTTCTTTCATCAGAGGCAATAAATCGAAGAACAGAGTTGAAGTGGTCCTGAGTTGAATGTCCTTGGCCTTGGGACCCAGCATCAACGTTCATGAAGATACCTTTCTGACGCGATCGTAATAATAATAATGTGTGTATTAATATTGTGCTAAATCAATGATAAAACCTGCTCATAGTGCTATATTATTATCCCAATCACTGTGCACCTATTTCAACTTCTCAACTCCTTGGGGAGTTTAAAACCACAGCTGGCAGTCAGTGTGCTAGAAGGTTTATTTCTACAATTCCACTTCATCCTAACCATTCACAGACTGGAGCAGTGTGGATCTGAACACTGTACTCAAGAGTGCTACACAATGATATGAGCTAGGTTCGAACCCAGGACCTCCGAGTTACGAGACTGACTCACTACCTTTAGACCACCAGGTTGTTCTGTATTCATATCTGTATCAAACAAATATTACCTTGCAGACATCTGAGCCTTTCCCACGTCTACGCAAACATAAACCGTTTAGCTAAACACTGAGTAAAATCATTTGGACTGCTTGGACAATATTACTGAGATTTTGGCAAATCCTCGATACAGAAAAATTGCATAATTGAGCAGACAACACGAGAAAATTGAGCCATTTGTCCCGATGCCAGGGATACTCTCATAAGCCTGGCATAATGCTGGTTCAGTGAGGATCAGCTGTCCTTGACTGATACAGGACATGGAGGTCTATCTTGAGGTCTGTCATGAGGTCAGTGTGGAGGTCAATACGGAGGTATGTGTGGTGTGGTCAGATAGTATCTGAGATGCTCTGTCTCTAGCTGGATCTGGCTATCAGAGATCTGGATACGGAAACATGATGAGAATAGTATCACATTTGACCCCAGTAGTGAGTCAGAGTTACAGTACAGATAAGTTTTGTGGGAAGATAATTTAGCCAGTGGAATTGGGTAAAGGGTAAAATGTGTGCCAAATATGTAAAACATCACAAGATATACTTCCAGTGTTTGGCAAGGAGCAGGACAGGGCATCAAAGCTTGTCTGCGGCAAGTGATTTTGGCTGTTGGGCAAGTAGATTGTCCTATGAACTTGTCCGACAGGATAAGTACATCCAATTATATATTGTTTTAAATTATTATCATATTTTGGCATTCATCAGAACTTCAGAAGTAAACTGGTTTCTGTATAGTATATATTATTCAGACACCTAGTATCCTAGTTTACTAAACAACATGCAATATTCAAAGTGAGATAAATGAAGCGATAAATGTACTATTATTAATTCAATGAAATTATGAAGGTATATTTGCTCAATGGGACAAGCATATTTCAGATGGGAAAGGTAAATTTTAGCAGCACTTTTCTGATAGGACAAGTGGTCCTCAAGAGCAAGTGTAGTGCCCTGCGGAGATTTAATAAGATCACAGTATTTGATCCAATTTCATTCCAAGTTTAATGACTGTCATTAGCATACAGCTCCACCATGGACTAACTATATATCTAAAGCTCAGTATTTTGTTTCCCTTCCTCTCTCTCTCTCTCTCTCTCTCTCTCTCTCTCTCTCTCTCTCTCTCTCTCTCTCTCTCTCTCTCTCTCTCT
>JAUTBQ010171626.1:0-11713 GCA_032361185.1 Lepetodrilus ovalis | reverse complement strand
GTAGAGTAATGAAAAATATTATTGCTATAGATTTAGGTTCAAATAGCCTAAGATTTTTAAAGATGAATTGTGAAACTAAAGAAGCAATAGGTGAGTTTCATAAAACTGTGAAAACAGCTGATGGTTTAGCACAAACAGGAATGATAAGTCAAGAAGCAAAACAACGAATAGTCTCTGCTATAAATGAAGCCAAAGAGCTTATAGACTTCTCTGATGCAAAAGTAAAAGCAGTAACAACAGAAGCGATAAGACAGGCACAAAATGGTCAAGATATATTAAATGACATAGAATTAGAAACAGCTATAAAGTTTGAAGTTATAGATGGTGATTCAGAGGCAAAATATGCTCTAATAGCTGCTGAAAATCGTTTAGAACTTTTAGGTCAGAAGCCTAGTAGCTTTATGTTAGCAGATATAGGTGGGGCATCTACCGAGCTTATATTTCATTATGGTGACAAAACCATATCTAAAAGTTTTAACATAGGTATAGTAACCATTACTCAAAGTTTTAAAAGCATATCTGAAATAGCAAATGCTATACCAGCCTTAACCAACCCTATGAAGCTTTTTTGTGATGAGGTCTATGCCGAGCATGGAAAAGTAGAAATGTTTGTAGCCACAGCAGGAACACCCACAACACTAGCAGCCATGAAACTTGGAATGGAGTATGCCACCTATGACTCTAGCAAAATTCATGGAACAGTTCTAACCCATAAAGATTTGGTAAAACAACTAAGTCTACTCTTAACCATGAGTAACGAAGATAGAACCAAAACAGTAGGTGTAGGTCGTGAAGACCTTATAGCCTCTGGAGTTCTGATTTATGAAGAGCTTTATAACATAGGTGCTTTTAAAGAGTCTACAGTGATAGATGATGGTGTTCGTGAAGGTGTAGCTTATGAAGGGTGTTCAATCTAATTACATATATTATTTTATAATATTTTTATATTTCTTCTAAAAATATAACTTTTTTTAACTAATCTTGTGATATTATGTTATTTATATAATAAATACAAAGGATTGGTATGAATTTAAGAAAAAATTATGTTGTAGCTTTAGGTGCAGCTGTTGCACTAATGTTAACTGCATGTGGTGAAGATGGTGGGGGAGCACCGTCAACTGTTGATTATAAAGACATTAGTTATCATATTCCAAATGGAGTAAATGTAGCTGATTCAAAAGCAGGTTCAGAGTCTAAACTACTAACGACTTCAGGAAATGAATCTGTAGCTGGATTTTTTAAAACAGAAGATACTCAGGTTAATCAAAAAATTACTAAAGATAAAAAGTTTGGTGAGAAACTTTATGCTAAAATTAATAATAGTAGTGCAGATTTTGGAACACTTTCTCTTCTCTCTTCTCAAAAGATAACATCTCCACATATCTACACTGTATCTCACTATAAAGTAGTTACACATACAGCTATGAAACCTTTAGAACTTTCAGAAAAAATACTTTACAAGCTTTCAGCTAAAACAGAAATAGAGTCATTAAGTAGTAGTGATAGTGAAGAAGCTAGTAGAGAGTTTAGACTTATTTATGTAGAAGGTGTTTACAAAGGTGTTGAGTTTCATGTAGCATCAGTAGTTGCTGAGTCAAAATATGATGCCAATGAGCATATTTGTACTTCTATAACCAATGGTGCTAGGGTAACAGCAAAAGGTGCAACTGTAACTAATAACTCACAAGACTTTACTGCAAAAGCTGGTAATAAAAAAGCAGACTTTTTATTTGTAGTTGATGACTCAGGGAGTATGAGTGATGATCAAGATGCCTTGAGTAAGTCAGCAAGTAACTTTACTACAGAGATGGGGCGTTCTGGATTAACGTATCGTTCTGCTATCATTACTACCAGTTATCAGCTAGCAGGTTCATACTACAATTGGGATGTAAATCATATTTTAAGAGATGCTGGTATTATTGAAAATGATGATGACCTTTTAAAAGAAAAGTTGGTAGCAGGTACACATGGTTCAAACACTGAAACAGGTATCTATAATGCTGAGAGAGCGTTACTTTCTAAAGCAGAAGGTGACAGTGAAGATGGTGAAGTAACTAAATTGGGTATGCCGTTGAGTGATGCTACCTTGTCTGTTATTATTATTAGTGATGAACCTAGCCAGTACAGATATAGAGCTGGTAAAGCTTTTGATGTTTTAGACAACTTATTTATAGATAGAAATATTCGTGTTTACTCTATTATTGAGTCATATGGTTCTACTGGTTTTGATCCAAATAATTATAGTCAATATGATGACTTGGCTTATGAGACTGGTGGTACTATTGCTGATATTGATAATACAAACTCAGATGGTGAACTGGACTACAGTGAGATTATGAAACAAATCGCTAAAGATGCAGGTGGAGCTGCGAGTACATTTGTATTAGAGCATCCAGCTATCTCTGTAAATGGGGTTAGTATCAATGGTAGTAGTGTTCAAAACAGTGCAACAAATGGTTATACATACAACCAATCTTCAAATTCAATTGTTCTACATGGTAACGCTCTTCCTCAGAGTGACTTTACTATAAAAGTAAATTATACTTATTAGTAGTTTTTTACTTTAAAATGAGCCAATAAAATCTAGTTGGCTCATTACTCTTTTATCTATTTCTTTCTATATTCTTAACACTAAAAAATAATTAAAAATTATAAATAAAATTAATATTTATTATTAATATAAAATTCATAATAAATATTAAATAGTTTTTTGATAGAGTTAGTAAGCATCAATGTACTTTAGTGTGTTTATATAACTGAAAGGAATGATATGAACAAAGAAGAATACTTAAAAGAGCGACTAGATAATCAAATAAAGTGGTACAGTTCTAAGAGTGAAAGTAACCAAAATATGTATAGACGATTGAGATTTTTAGAGATAATCTCAGCCAGTTTTATACCATTTTTAAGTGGTTTTTCTTCAAGTATTCTTTATTCGGAATGGATTATAGCCTTCCTTGGAGTTTTGATTGCTATCTCTGCTGGTGCAAGTTCTCTTTTTAAATATCAGGAGAATTGGTTGGAGTATAGGACTACTACAGAGGCATTAAAACAGGAGAAGGTTCTCTATTTAACTCAGGTTGCCCCTTATAATGACGAGAATAAATTTGAAGTTTTAGTGACACGTGCTGAGAATATTATGTCAAATGAAAAAAATAATTGGTTGAAACATAGTATAAAAAAAGGATAATTAGAATTTAATTTGATAATGTTAAAATATCCATAGTGATATTGGAGCATAAATGAATAATAGTGATGTAGAGAAAGCGAGTAGTTTTTTTCAGCCTAGAAAAGTTTTTCTTTTTAGTGGGCATATGATAGATAATAAAAGTCGAAAAGATGTCCGTTTCCCTGAAGATAAATCAGAGATTGCAGGCGAGAAAATTTTAAATATACTAGAAGAGTTAGATGCTAATGAGAATGATTTGGCTTTAACTCAAGGTGCATGTGGTGCAGATATACTTTTTACAGAAGCATGTCAATTATTGGATGTAAAAGTAATCTGGTTACAACCATTTGATGAAATTAGTTTTTTAGATAAATCAGTAAAACCATGTGGTAGTGCATGGGAAGAGCGTTATAATATTTGTCGTAAAACGCTTTATCAAGGTATACGCTCTCTACCTAAAGAGAATGAAACTATTAACGCTTATGAGCGTTGTAACAGTTGGTTACTCTCTGCAGCTTTAGCATATGGAAATGAAAGAGTAAATTTCATTACTATATGGGATGGAAAAGATGCACAAAGAGCAGGTGGAACGGGTCACATGTATAGAGAAGTTCAAGATAAAGTAGCCAATACTATTTGGATTCATGTTGAAGAACTATAGTTTTTCGACAATTATGAAATTATATAAAACATAAAAAAACCTAAATATTGCCTCTCCTTTTTCTTTAGGTTACAATCTTCACATTTGCATCACTAAATTAAAAAATATAAATATATATTATTAAAAGATACAATATAATAATTAATATATATTATTAAAATAAATAAAGTTGATTTTGGGTGCTTAGGAGCTGGTTTGTTGAATTAGGAGGATAAGTGTTATGAAAGAGATATTTTCAAGTCAATTATTGCAATTTATAGATTCTGTAGATATATTAGAAGATAGAACATTTAAAGATGTTGTTGACATAATAGAGAAGTATTTAGAAAAAACACTAGATATAAATTACATGAATGTTATGCGTGTTACAAATGATGGAATGAACGCTTTTGGACAGTCTCTTTATGATATAAAGAGGAAACAGACCATACCCCTAAGTGATAAAATAAAAGAATCAGGGCAGATGCCTTTTGCTTTTCAAGAGAGAAAAAGACTTTGGATAACTTCTCTTAATAGTGATAATAAATTGTTAGGTGAAGATGAATATAAAGATTGGTGGAATAATGTTCTATCTGTTCCATCCTACAAAGATTTTGATGGTTACTCTACTAGAAAAACATCTATCATAATTCCACTTATGCACGATTTTCGTACGAATGAAGTGATAGGTGTTATTAATTTTGAGTCAGAGAACTACATAGAACCAACTAAAGTAGCTCAGGATACACTTCTAAAACTCTCAAAAGTTGTCTCAAAAGCTATGAGATTACAAAGTATACGTGCTCAATTTCAAAACAGTACAAATGATAGTTTATCAACTCTTAAAGCTGAGCTAAGTAATGTGGTTTTTAAACTTACTAAACCAAAACTATTTTTAGGTTATCCTGGGAAATCAGAAGATGATGTGATGGGGTGTTTAAAGTCTATTATAGATGATGAATACAGTAAGGATATATTATTTTCAGAATGGAAAGATAAACCTCAACCCAATGAGATTACTAAAGAGATTTTTGATGAAATTTATCAGAGTCAATACGGTATTTATTATTTCTCAGAAATAGATGAGAGTGATAGCTCCTATACTTATAGAGATAACAGAAATGTTATTTTTGAGGCTGGTTTTCATAAGGGAAGAAACAATATCTCTAACTGTTTGGTAATTAGAGAAAAAGATTCTGAAGAGATATTTTTTGATTTATATACTTTTAGAAGAATAGATGTTCCAAGAGACAGCAATGGAAAACTTCGAAGTGAAGTGTTTAGAAAAAGTATTGAAGAAGCTTTAGATGCAATGTTAAAGTAGAAAAACTTAATATGAAATTTTATTAGATTAAGAGAGGAGGTAATATCTTATGTCAAATATATTTATAAGTTATAAGCGTGAGCAGAGAGATTGGGTTAGAAAACTTGTTACCTTATTAGAGAGTTATGGTTTAACTGTGTGGTGGGATCCTAAGATAGAAGTTGGTGAAGAGTATTTTAAAGTCATCAATAAAATCATTGCTGATGTAGATTGCATAGTTGTTATATGGTCTCATGATTCAATTGATTCACCATGGGTAATAAGTGAAGCTTCTGTTGGAATGGAGCGTAACAATATGATACCGATACTACTTGATGATGTAAGTCCACCAATTCCTTTTAATATTTTACAAAGTGCCAACTTAGTAAATTGGAATGGTGAAAAAGAGCATGAGGGGATTGAACATCTTTTGAGCTCTATTCAAAAATATTGTGCATTAACTATTGAAGAGAAGAAGTTTATTAAAGAAGAGGCTTTTAAGGAAGAAGAGAAGGCTTACTTTTTTACTAAACCTTCTGAAAACAGAGATACTAAAGAGTGGAAAAGAGTATTAAAAGATGATAGTAAAAGTAGTTATAAACGTTACTTAAAAGATTTTCCTGAAGGAAAACACCATAAAAAAGCAAGAAAAAAATTGAGAACATTGGCATTTCAAAAGCAGATGATTATGTCACTATTTATTATAGGAGTATTAATAGTTTTAATTGTTGTAAAAAAAGTTGGGGGATAAAATGAAACAGATAGCAGATTATGAATTGACCACAAAAATTTTAATATCTATGGTTATGGGTGCATTGCTTGGATTGGTTATAAACTTTTATGGTTGGAATCCAAAAGATGGATTTGTAGATGTATATATCATTAATGGTATTTTTTATATAATAGGTGAAATATTTATTATTCTTCTTAAGATATTGGTTGTTCCTCTTGTCTTTTTTTCTCTTATTTCAGGGGTTATCTCTATTGGAAATATTGCAAGGTTAGGTCGTATTGGCTTTAAATCTTTAATGCTTTATCTTTTTACCACAGCAATGGCTGTTGTAACTGCTATGACTTTGGTTATTTTTATCTCTCCGGGACACAACATCATAAAGACTTTTGAAGAGGACTATACCAAGAAAGCTCCTATTACAATTGAGTCTGTACTGGATGGAATTCCAGACAATATTTTTGAAGCTTTCTCTTCGGGTAATATGTTGATTATTATTCTCTTCTCTATTTTCTTTGCTACAGCCTATCTCTCATTGGGTAAGAGAAATATAGGATTAGATGAAGGCATAGAGACTGTTAACCAAATTATAATGAAAATGGTACATATGATAACAATGGTAGCTCCTATAGCAGTCTTTACTCTTATCGCCAGACCAATTGCAGACCAAGGAATGAAGTATATCGATAACCTTTCTGGCTATATTTTAGTATTGGTTCTAGCTCTGTTTATTCATTTTTTTATCACTTTAATGCTTTTACTAAAACTAACAACAGGATTAAGTCCAAAGATTTTTCTAAGTAAAATGAGAGAAACCCAGCTCTTTGCATTTTCGACTGCAAGTTCTAATGCTACCATGCCGTCTACACTTCAAACATTGACAGAGAAGATAGGTGTTAAAAATTCTATAGCATCATTTACTGTACCTTTTGGTGCAACTGTCAATATGGATGGAACAGCTATTATGCAGGGAGTGGCTACAGTATTTATTGCTAATGCTTATAATATTCCTTTAGATATTTATGATTATTTACTTATCATTGGAATGTCTATTTTAGCTTCTATAGGAACGGCAGGTGTGCCAGCTGTAGGGTTAATTATGCTCTCAATGGTTTTTATAAAACTAGGATTACCTATAGAGGGAATTGCTATACTTTTAAGTGTTGACAGACTATTGGACATGCTTAGAACAGTAGTAAATGTTACAGGTGATGCTGTGATAACTTGTATTATTGCCAAACAAGAGGGAGAGTTAGATGAAAGTGTGTTTTATAACTTTAGAGCAGGTATGTCAAATGAAGAGTTAACTAAGCGTGAGCAGAAAAAAGTACTTGAATCAATGATAAAGAGTGGTAAGTATGAATTTGAAATTGATGACAATGGTAAACAAGGAACTATACGTTTAAAAGAAGATACATAGGAGGAAAAAATGAAGAAATCAAATGCTATGGAACCATACTTTTTAATTAAGCACAAATGGTATGTTTTTAGTTTTTTTGCACTATTGGGAATTGTCTTTGGATTAATAGGTTTTTCTGGTACTCCAGAGGGTAATGATGATAGCTTTCTTCATCCTTTTATTAATACTTTAGGACTTTTTGTATTTGAGTGGACAGATTATAATGATTTTGATCATCCTTTACTCTTAGATATTGCGACTATTTTTGCAACAATGACCACATCTTTTGGACTTTTTACCATACTCTTTTCTAAATATTTTAATAGATGGTACATCAAATTTATACAGAAACGACCATTTAACCTAATCATAGGGTTAAGTGAGCAGAATATAAGTCTGTTAGAGAACTCATACAGTGGTAAACCAACTATTATTATAGAGAAAAATAAAGACCATCCTTTTGTGGATTATTTTAAAGAGCGAGGTTTTGGAGTTAAGACACTGGATGCCAATAAAGTTATTGGCTTGTTAGATTTGACATTTGTTGAACGCGTTGTCATATCAACATCCAACGATAGAAAAAATATTGCTCTAGGTAAACAACTTTTAAGTCAAATGCAACATGATAAAAAACAGAGTATATATGTCTCAATAGGAAACCGTGACCTATCGGTACTTTTTAAACAAAATGTTATCAGCAACGATAGCAATCGAAATATTAATGTATTTGCTTTTTCTCTATATGAAAATATGGCAAAGAAACTTTTTTTAGAACATGGAGTTTTAGCATATAAGAGAGAGATTATAAATACTCGGGATTCTTTTAGCATGATAGTTGTAGGTGATTCAGATTTGGCTCTTGAAATAGTTTATCATATATCTTTTCTCTCCACACTACCAAATGAAAACCCTTTAACTCTTTATCTTTTAGAGAACAATGCCAATGCTTTTAAAGATAAAATAAAAAAGACATTTCCAAACATTGAGATGATTCCCCACTTAACTATAGAAGCTATTGATGCAGACTGTGAAACTTTAACATTTTATAAGAACAGTGTATGGCAAAGTAAAAATTTAACCAATATATTTATTGCAACAAAGGATGAAGAGAAAAATTTGGAGGTTGCTATTAACCTACAAGATACAACCTATATACATGATATTGGTCATGATAAGTTTCACACCAAGGTACTTTTTGCTCTTTATCACAATATGGGTTTAGGTGAAGAGATCAATAAAAATTGTGATGCATTTTCAAATTTTTATACTTTTGGGAATATTTCTGAAACCTCAACGCGTGAAATACTTTTTGATGAAGAGTTTGATTGGATTGCAAAATTAATTCATCATAATTATAGAGGTATGGGTGAGATTAACAAAGAGAATATGTATCGTACATGGCTAGATATATCTCCACATAAGCGTGATTCAAATAAAACACAAGCGATGCATATTGATATAAAACTTTTAGCATTTTCTCTAAAAAGAGTTAAAAGTAATGAGTCTCTTACTCAACTTTTATCTCATAATCGAGGGATATATTATGCTAAGTTTTTAAATCATGATCAGATGAAAGAGCATCTTCGTGCTTATAATATTTCCTATTATCCTGCATCTTTTGATAGAACATTGGTAGATAAAATAGCAAGGTCTGAACACAATCGCTGGAATGCATTTCATTACTTGAATGGTTGGAGTTACAATAAGCATAGAAATGATAATGCAAAAGAGCATAATTGTCTGCAACCATTAAATGAATTTAAAGAGCTTGAGCAAAAAGAGACATATCAATATGATTTGGCTTCTGTTTATTACATACCTGAGTATTTATCTCGTGCAGGTTATAAAATAGAGGAGATGGATATTAATTAATAATTCAGACCCTTTTTATCCTAATTTAGCTAAAATCAGCCCAAAAATTACAAGACGATTGGAGCTGAATTCATGAAGATGAACGGTGCACAAATGGTTTGTGAAGCACTGATAGCCGAGGGCGTTAAGACCGTTTTTGGTTACCCTGGTGGTGCTATCATGAACGTATATGATGAGATATATAAACAAGATGGCTTTGAACACATCTTAAATAGACATGAACAGGCTTCTGTACATGCTGCTGATGGTTATGCTAGAGCCAATGGTCAAGTGGGTGTTGCCATGGTAACCTCAGGACCTGGGTTTACTAATGCAGTGACAGGTTTGGCTACAGCGTACATGGACTCTATTCCTTTGGTTGTTATCTCTGGGCAGGTTCCTTTGTCTTTAATCGGAACGGATGGATTTCAAGAGATAGATGCTATTGGTATCTCTCGTCCTTGTACTAAACATAACTTTTTGGTTAGAGAGCTTTCTGAACTTCCTCGTATAATGAAAGAGGCATTTCACATAGCACGTACTGGAAGACCAGGACCCGTTCTTGTAGATATTCCTAAAGACATTACAGCTGAGTTTGGTGATTTTGTTTACCCTGATGAGGTGAATATACCGAGTTTTAAGCCTACTGTTAAGGGTAATAAACGTCAGATAGAGAAAGCTGTTGAGGCTATTTTGAAGGCTAAGAAACCTCTGCTTTATATCGGTGGTGGTGTTGTTTTGTCTGACTCTAGTGACTTGGTTCGTAAGTTGGCTGATATGGGTCAGATACCTGCTGTTGAGACTTTGATGGCTCGTGGTGTAATGGGTTCTAAAAATACACTGCTTCAAGGTATGCTTGGAATGCATGGTAACTACTCTTCAAACATGGCAATGTCTGAAACTGACTTGGTTATCTCTTTAGGTGCTAGGTTTGATGACAGGGTTACGGGTAAACTCTCCGAGTTTGCTAAGTATGCAGATATTATTCATGTTGACATTGACCCTGCTAACATAGGTAAACTTGTAGATGTTGATTACCCTATAGTTGGTGACTTGGCATCTGTGTTAGAGAAGTTTATAGAGGGTCTTGAAGGTAAAATTAAACCTGAGCGTTATGCAGATTGGCGTGAAGTTTTAGAGCGTTATGATGCTTTACATCCTCAGTCGTATGTGGACTCTGATGAGGTAATTAAACCTCAGTGGGCGATAGAGAGAATAGGTGAGCTTGTGGGTGAACAAGCCATTATAACCTCTGATGTTGGTCAGCACCAAATGTGGGCAGCTCAACACTATCCGTTTGATAGACCTCGTCAATGGATAAACTCTGGTGGACTTGGAACTATGGGCTTTGGTTTCCCAGCAGCTCTAGGTGCTAAAAAAGCATTTCCAGATAAGACAGTTATAAACATTACGGGTGATGGTTCGATTTTGATGAATGTTCAAGAGTTGGTAACAGCTGCTGAGTATAAGATACCTGTTATAAATGTTATTTTGAACAATCATTTCCTTGGAATGGTTAGACAGTGGCAGACATTTTTCTATGAAGAGCGTTACTCTGAGACTGATTTGTCATTTCAACCTAACTTCAAAGCACTGGCAGAAGCTTGTCATGGAATAGGGTATGATGTTACTACAAAAGCAGAGTTTGATGCAGCTTTAAAAGATGCTATAGAGCAAGATAAGGTAGCATTTATTAACGTACAAGTTGCACGTTTTGAAAATGTTTTACCAATGGTTCCTGCTGCTGGAGCATTGTATAATATGATGTTACCTAAGAAAGAGGAGGAGTAGAGATGGAAAATTCACAAAACGCACAAAACGTTAGAAGAGTTATCTCTGTATTGGTTGAAAATGAGAGTTCTGTACTCTCTCGAATCTCTGGACTATTTGCTGGACGAGGGTACAACATAGAGACATTAACTGTGGCTCCTGTACCTAACTCTAACCTCTCTCATATAACCATTGCCACAAAAGGTAGTGCTAAAGTTTTAGAGCAGATTACAAAACAACTTCATAAACTTGTTCCTGTCTATAAAGTAATAGAACATGAAGAGATGGTTGAAAAAGAGATGGTACTTGTTAAGTTTCCTATAGAAGAGAGTTTAGCAGATATAGAGTCTCTATGTTCAGCATACAATGGTGGAATAGTAAATGTTGGTGTAAGCATGTGCATCGGTATGGTTGCAGATGAACCAAGTAGAGTAAAACATTTTATAGAAGCAATTGCACGTTATAACCCTATAGAGGTTGTACGTGGTGGTGTTGTTGCGATAGAACGATAATATTGCTATTGTAAATTAAATCGTAGGGGTAGAGCCACGTCTCTACCTGTTGTATAATAGGACAAAATATGAAATTAAGTCAAATATGTCAAGATATAAATCTTCCTTTCTCTGGTGAAGATGTCGAAATAACAGGGCTTCATACTCTTAATGAAGCGACTTCCTCTCAAATCTCTTTTTTTAACGATAAGAAATTTTTAAATACCTTAGCTGATACTAAAGCAGGTGCTGTTTTTATAGCTGAGGAGTATGTTGAACTATTACCTGAAACTACTATTGCTTTAGTAACATATGAAGCTTACTTGAAATTGGCATTGGCATCAAAGTTTTTTGCTCATA
>JAUTBQ010171615.1:0-11714 GCA_032361185.1 Lepetodrilus ovalis | reverse complement strand
ATGGGGGAACACCATAGTTTTAAATGGGTAAAGTAGCGTTATATATTTATGGTATATTTTTTTAATATTTTTTTACTGACTGCTAACTTTATATAGAAACATAATAAAAATATTAAAAAATTATGATTAAATACGTGCAAGTATGAAGTTGCCCCTTTAATTAAGACAACCGACGTACGTTTCAAATCTATATTCGTTTGATAAGAGAATGTGGTGTGCAAACATAGAGTGCCTTTACCTATGTTAGTTATTATTATTGCTAACATGTAACACACACATACACACATAGTTATATTTGCAAGAATCCACGGCCTCCCGTAACAAATTCTCCACAGAGTAGAAATGTCTGATAGTTTCCAGGTAGATACAGCTATCAGCAGTATGAATTTACAGACATTCAGGAGATGTGGTGGGATGAGGGGTAAGGGGTGTTATAGGGGGTGGTGGGGATGGTGATGGTGGTGGGGGAAAGGGGTCTATATACGGGAGAGGGGTTGAGGAAGAGACAAACACGAAACATCAAGGTGGAATGAAAAGATAAACAGATTTGGTATTGTAAGCTGCCACTGTAGTATCCGTTGATTAATGTAAGTAAACACCGTGTAACTAGGATTGTATACATACTGGCAACAGGAGCTAACCACTACATTCTGTACACTGTACATTGTACTGTACGTATAGTACACGAACGGCCAGAGTGGCTGACCGCTCGACGGATTCGAGTATACGCACATATATCACTATATCACAGGTAAACGCGCCGAGCCTTCTGTCTGTACTTTGTAGCTGTCATGTTCACTGCGCAGCTGAAGCAGCACTTGGCTCTAAATCATCTTTGCTCGAGTTCATGGACAAGAAAAACAGGGAATTAATTCGTAAATAATAACATTGAAGAAATGGAGCACGACGTCTTCGAAATGATTATGATATATCGGATAATTAGAAATTAAATTCAGCGGCGACATGCATATGAAACATGTTCTGTTAGCTGTGGTTTCTTCATTAGGTGCGGTGGTTACCTTCATTAGGTGCGAGCACTCTTAACTTCGTAGTTAGCTTCTAGCCCAAGAACTGGGTGACGACACTTCAATAGCAGTTATTTGATGATTAACTGGAACTCATAGTTTGGCGATAACACGTGCATAGCTTTAGTGGACTGCAAAGTTCATTGCTTTGAAAATACACGTATTTTGAGAAGTGATTGATGAAACCAAAGTCTCATTGAGAGTGGACCAGCTGTCTATAACGATCATAGTCTCCAAAGCTTTGACCATCATCATCAATCAATATCTGCGTAATACAAAACGTCAAACCATTATAATATAATGCGTTCCTATACTTTCTGTGAGGAGTATTTATAATTCGAATTGTTTCGGTCGTAAATACCGTAACTAACCTCAAACGTTTTTTTTTATTTAGTGGCATCTTAAAAACAAAATAATTTAAGTAGGCCTAAGTGATTAAAGACTTTGTTGTGTTTATGTGGATCCGGTTACTGGCAGGTCTTCTACTTATAATAACACGTAAGAATAGAAATAAGGTACCGGCCAATTACCCACAAAATAAGTCTTGCAGTTGCTGTTTTGGCCAATGGTTTGTCTTTGATGATAAGTGCCCATAGCTTCCAGCCTGCCACGATTTTTTTTCTCCAGAAATACAGGGAACGGCCAGAGTCGATGAAGACCATCACAGATTCCAGAATGTTTTTCTTCCCCCACGTATACATTCCTAGAGTAATTTTTACAAGCGGTCACACACAGACATACAATTGCCTGTGAACATTTATCTAGAGGCAATGTAGCATGCCGTATGGTCGTTACATACTGAGACCCTCACATAATCCTCATTAGTATTCCTGTCCTCCGCAGCATATGAATGTGTGAGTTACAGTAACATCCAGTGTATTGTTTCTCGAAGCTCTCGTATCTACCAGGAAACCATGGCGCTCTGATAGCGATCTGTTACATGGCGATGGGACGCTTACGAGAGCGCTGTGGTATGATCATAGCGGATACGAAAGCTTCGAGAAACGCTACCCAGAGACATAATGTTTGCCTCAGTGTACGCCCAGATTATGTACAACCTAGTGGAGGTGTACGCCAGTGTACGCCCAGACTATGAACAACCTTGACATGGAGGTGTACGCCCAAATTATGTACAGCCTTGTCGTGGACGTGTACGCCAGTGTACGCCCACATTATGTACAACTTTGTCGTGTAGGTGTACGCCAGTGTACGGACAGATTATGTACAACCTTGTCATGGAGGTGTACGCCAGTGTATGCCCAGATTATGTACAACCTTGTCATGGAGGTGTACGCCAGTGTGTGCCCAGACTGTACAACATTGTAGTGGAGGTATACGCCCAGATTATGTACAACCTTGTCATGGAGGTGTACGTCAGTGTACGCCCAGACAATGTACAACCTTGTCATGGAGTTGTGTACGTACACCACCAGAAGACATAGCAGACCATGGCGAGCGCTCCTGTTTTCGCATGGACTACCACACACACACACACACACACACACACACACACACACACACATGCACGTACATACAAGCATGCGTATTTTATATCTTCTTTTCAGCTCTTCTCCTCTGGGGACTTGGCATCCGTGTTCGTAGAAGTTACCGTTTTGTGATATTCAACAATCTTGAAATCGGCCCTTAATTTAAACACCAATTTAAATAACGTAATAAGGAAACAAATCTGTATAACTCGCAATAAATAACGCTATTTTGTATGTGTTAAAATATATTTAAAGTATATTTAAAACGAATTTGACACGTATCATTGCCTGTAATCAATGGCGTGTGTTTGATAATCCTCAGACATCCTGTTCTTCTCTCTCAATCATTTATACAAATATGTAGTCCCCTATACCTGGTAATATATTTAGTACTTTCACTTTAATTTTTTTGGGGGATAAGGTGAAATAATGTTACTATTTTATTATTATTGTTCTATTTCTAGACGACACTGCAGATTGGCCTAGAATGAGGAGTAATTCACTCCAAAGGGCGATCATCTTCAGTTCTTTCCCCCTTCAATCAAGAACGCTCCATTGCTTGGGGGAAGAAGTGATTCCGTAATGATAAATCTCTTTTAATGTCAATTTATAATCTCTTTCTAGAATACGTTATTTCCTTCGCTATTCAGGTTTTATAACTATTTCAGTGGTTGTCGAAACATTTTCTACGGGAAAGGCGTTTTCTTTAGATTAGGATGCTGAGCTGATTGTCGCTGTAGGGAGTCTAGAGTGCTCGAGGAAGTGAACGGTGATGGGAAGATTCATCTTGAAGGAAACTTAAACAAAGTCACCGTGGTGCACGGAGTTTTCATAATGAAAACTCCATTTACATCGATAATGTTAATGCGACTTTGCAATCAGAAAGTTAAGAAATACGAGTAAAATTACATCATCGATTTTAATGTAAATCATCGATATTAAAAAAAAAGCCATTTTCTATGGAAATGTCATTATTGCTAAACAGTTGGAAATACACCGGAAGCTATCGTTTGTTCTTCAAGGACGGATTATCTGAAGCTTCTCCATTTATTCAATATAACTAATCCAGCAGTATCTGAATTATAGTGTTCAGATAGCAAGTGGGCCGACTTATTGAGTATTCGGTGCTTCGCTCACAAATAATTAAGACTGCTAATTAACTTACAAGGCTGATATCAACTTAACCACGAATTAGGCACACAGTGATGACGTTCTTCTGAGGCTGGCAATTCCACTCTGTCCTCTCTATAAACATATAGGGTCCATTGATATGAACTGATGGCATACTGTGGAATAGGAGTTGCGCTAATAGTTTCAAAAATACAATTTCCATCTCAAATACATCGGCAATGTCGAGCAAACAAATCAAGCGTTTATTACACAGTTGTGAAATAATATCATTGCAATGGTACTACACGTGCATGCAACTCAATGTGATTACTTTTTCAATAACATCCTCATTCTCTTTCTTACCCATAGCATCACACTATCTTCTCATCATTCTCCTCCTCCTCCTCCTCCTCCTCATTAGCATCCTCCATGTCCTCCTCTTCTTCTCCTTCCTCTTTTCTTCTTCTTCTTCTTTTTCATTTTAAGTATTGTAACATTCATATCTTAAATACACATTCGCAAATCTTGTTCTTACTCACGGCGAGTTGTTTCTCAACATTGGATAACATTTCACTTACCATCTACATATACATTAACTGTCTGTATTTACGTTCTTGACAAATAACGAGCAACGTAAACAGTTTGTCTACGCTAGACTAGATTGTTTATGTTTATGGACTCACTAAAGGCCTGAATTAACATTCATAAACAAATAAATTGAAACGAAACTGCACATGGGTGTGTTTATCATTAAATAAATACACTATTATTAATCTACAACTGATAATCCTTATAGTCAGGAACTGGCCTTCCAAGGCAGGACTTCCTAATAGTATGGAGACGTACAACTCGCACAATGTCGTCTTTGCTTCTAGCATGGAATTGTTATAAATATAATTGGAATATTTTATGAAATAGACAAGTGTCGATTGATTATTTGTCAGCTGGATTGCTACGTTCTTACACAGCATTAATGCCACTTATTATCCACACTGAGAAGCAAGCATACTCAAAAGGCTACATTACTATGACCCCATTCAATGCACCGGAGTTCCTGCACTTTCTAAACTCCCTGGGAAGTATACAACGTAAGCTTCTGCTTCAGGCGCTATGACGTTAACATTCACACTCATTCTATACACGGGAACCAGTTCCATGCAAGCTGGGGACAACGTAGGCATTCTGAACTATTCCACTTGCTTCAGGTATAAACGTCTTAGCAAGTTATTAAGTTGCACGATATGTAACGTGTTTGTATAATCTTAATTATCCGTAATGTTCCAGGTGTCGGTGTTAAGATCCGGACACGGATTCCAGGCGTGAGAACGCGGGAATGTTCGTGTAAAGATGTCAGCGTCTATAGAAACACGTGTCGGATTACGTCGCCTGGCGGAGGTGAACCACAACCGCAGACTCCGGCGTTATATCATCCGGCGTGTGATAACAGGCCATACTGACGACTCGGCGCGCAGATAGCGGAAACAGAATGGGCACACTGTTCACCTCTGAGCTTATGTCACGCCACACCATGCCAGGAATATAATGAACGCCAGCATCAGAAGAGATACAGTATCAAACATACCCTCCACATGTAAACTTACAAAATATTTAACTTCAGAGTACGTAAAACTCACATTTTACTACCTACAATCATAATCTATGCTACGATGAATGAGAGATGAAATGAGAGTCTTGAGAGGTTAAAATGTAATTTATTACAACTTTTATTTCGCGTATAGATATTCCACCTCATGTTTAATTTAAAGGACTTGATACTATAGATAGTTATACAACTATCATATTCTAATGAAGTTAGCGTACCCACAACATGAATACCTCCCGTCCTTGGTCCGACAGTACCAGCGGATGCACGCAGGCTTACTGCAACATTAAGCGCTACTGATGTTGTGGATTTCCTCTTGCCCTAAACTGACAATGATGTGATATAGGTGAAAGAATCTTGAAAGCGACCCTAACGCAATTAACAAACAATAAAGGGAAAAAAAAGAAAACACCCTCCAGAGTAACATCCAAACAGCTACGAACGTCAAAACGTTCCTATATCTGAGCTTGATGTGTTAACACGTGTGCAAATGTCTTTATTAACACGTGATCAACTCACACGGCGTATATAGAGATTTACATTGTGTTAAGATAAGCACACACGCACACACACGTGCCGACGCAATTGCTGCAGCATGCGTTCAGGGAATCGTTTCTCGAAGCTCTCTTATCCACACTGACACCACAGAGCTCTCGTAAGTGGACGAGTGCCACGTAGAAGAGATCCGTACGAGAGTGGTTACGGACTCGTAGTAGATATGAAAGCTTCGAGAAACGATACCCTAATGTGTAGATATACCTTAATGACCTTTTGCAGCCTCTTTATCGGCATTCATATAGCACGGAGTAGAATATCCATGCATAAGCATTGTTCATCTCTAGGTACGCTGACGTTCTGTACAGGAATATTGGCCTCCTGGATATAAATTGCTCCATCGTGGAATGGTGACACACACATCGTCTTCGTCCGGTTCTGGAAGTCTAGCAAAGGGGTCGACATTCTCAAACTATCCATAACTAACATTTCTTTAACAATGTCATCAAGATATTGGCTAATTAAAATCTACCCTCTCTGAACCAACATCATGGACAATACTTTAGTACTCATACGAATGAAAGTAATACTACATAATTATTAAAATTACAATAGTTAAATCAGAGAAGGAAAGCATGCTTTTACGTTGTTATGTAGTTAACATTTAAATTATACGTTTTAGTTATGAACGTTTTATATTGGTCTAAAGCTATTTTGAAGGTTTGATTTTGAAACTTGAAACCTGTCGTGGATTACCGCGTCTCGGTGTACGCTTGGAGTGTTGAAGCAGATTAATTCTCTCACCGTAGTTAATGGACGTAGCCTACCGGTATATCGACATATTAAAACTATAATCAACATGATCAAGAAAGGATGCATCGTTGTACTGTATTAAATTAAAGTAGTTCCATGTTTCCTGTATATATGTAATTCTGCTTACCTTCTGGGTATTTTGGCATAATAATAACAAACCTAGACCAATCTGTTTCACATATAAATTAACATATAAACATGAATATTATATACTGTATATTAAGGTATGCTTTCCCTCCTATGTCACGTGTGCTACAATGCACCAAGGTGCATTCTTACAACTGGTACTTGATCTCTGTTGCGCCATGTGGTATAACTACAATATAGGTGTGTTGAGTATGTTCTTGTTTTAATATCCTTTGAATATTTCATAAAATTGTGAAGTAATAGCTTACTGTATACGTTACGAATGCCCCGTCAACGCCTGAAAATGGTACAATGGTTCCTCTTGCCAGACGATTGGCCGAGACTTCACGGACAGGTGGCGCTAATCACAGCCACGTGCCTCACTCTGAGGTCGGAAACTACGGCAGTGTAGACAACAGTGTATATTGTTCTACAGCCGGTCAACATGTCCCGTATACTGTTGCTGAATAGCTAATGATACGGCGTAAATATCTCACTCCGCCGAAATTGTCCGATCTCTATTAAGAAGAGTTGTGTTGGACATCTTGGCGTGTGTTTGATGTGCCCTAGTACACCCGGCGACCCGAGACAGGGCTTTAGATGAAGGAGGAGAACGCCAATAGAAAGGTCAAATTGGAACACCCTGCAATTAGAGGATTTGATCTGATTTCATGTGTGAAATTGGTGCACTTGTTGCCTTATTATAGTTATCCTTGGCATGTTAACATGCTCAGTTGAGTCAGTTTATAAATGTAACAGGTAAACATGCTCATATATCTAGGCCCATCGGTTTATACTAGTAGTTGTAACAAAACACAGGTAAATAAGCCCAGTGCCAATATGAAAGTAACATATATAGCATTACCTATCGTAGCTGTGAAACAGGCAAATACATTCTCTATATCTGCAGCTGTAACACAGGTAGACACTATCGTTCACCTGTAATTACAAGCTATGGCCTACATCTGATTACAACCATGTATTTAGATTCCAATATCTTATAGGTCTACTGTATTTTCTTCTTGGGAGATATCCATATCATTCTACAGTCGAAGATATGCTGTCTCTGAAAAACATGTTTATGGAACAGATGGAATCCGTAACGTCGTAACACAAATAGCTATAGTATAGATACTATAGTTGAAAAGGGTGTTAACGTATCTGCACCTGTTAAGGTTTTAAGTGGGCGTAAATAATCCGACAGATTTAAAGTAATCCATAAGTGAAAGTCAAACGGCAGTTGCAGAAAGCTTCTTAACCACATTTAAATAGATCATGCCAGGTCGTCATCTGCACTTTGTACAGAGGATACAGATTTATCAATATGCAAGTACGAAGTACATCTCTTCTCTTTCCAATGCCCTGCATCCATCAAACTTTAATAACTCTCTCTCTCTCTCTCTCTCTCTCTCTCTCTCTCTCTCTCACCACCCTCTCACCTAGCTCTCTCTATTCCCTCCTCCCCTCTCTCCCTTGATGTCTGTCTTCCCCTTCCTCTGTATCACTCCTTTCTCCTTTCCCTTTCTCTATCCTCCTTTTCATCTTCTTCTTCCTCTACATCTCATCGTGGCTCTTGTAACCATCTCCGTCAGACGTGTGACATTATCAACGTATACGCAACCTTCCCTAATGCCACGAACTATTTAAACCTTCATAAGTCGGTTTGACTTTCAAGAAATACGCGCAGGGACCAGGGTATCCTTTCACGAAACTCTCTTATCCACTAAGAGACCATAGCGCTCTCTTTGCCGATGGTTAATGCACTGCTAAGAGAGCGCTATGGTCTCTTAGTAGATAAGAGAGCTTCGTGAAAGGATACCAAGATTTATTTTCTAAAAGGAGCTGCATACCAATGAAAGTCACCCTATATAACCATGGCAGTGGAAGTGACGGAGAGACTGAAAGTTCACGTAATTCTGACCACGTGTTGTAGCAAGACGTGTAAACACGGAGCATTCATCCCTAGGCGCGATCCGTGTTTGTCTGGAGAAGACTTGGACATATTGACTTTATTGAGATTCCAGACGAGACTGACGGTGCTCAAGATGCCGCAATGATAGCGACAAACACTGCTCTCAGATGAGAAAACAAACTCGACATTAATTTAGATTGTTCGCAAAGTTTTCGGAAGCATAGGTCGTGCCATTGGCGACAACTGCTCCGGATTTCTGGATATAATAAGACTGTATAAAAACGTGTGCTGCACTATGTTATCTCCATTTCTTGCTCCAATCTATATGAAATGACTATATTCGTAGCGTTGTGGTGGGGAATGAACCAAGATTTACTATTAATTAGATTTCTCTTATTTTGTTATGGCTGTCAGGAGAGCATGCATGTTCTTTCTATTCTACCTCTATCTCCTTGTCTTTCTCTCGATCTCCTATTTCTAGAATGATATATCTCCCTCTATACCTCCCCTCTCTCTCTAACCCCCCCTCTCTTTCTTTCTCTTTCTCTTTCTACATGTCTATATATACACACCCCTATTTCTCTCTGAATCCGTTCTACATGTATTAATAATACACAAACATGTCAATGGTTATTGGTTTAAAGTTAACCCTCTGCCTATATATCGACATTCAATACACACATTGCTCACATCATCTGTATATGAAAACCACAGTAGCAACATTTGATGTACTTCCTGCGAATAGTTTTCTGCTATTCAATTATTTATACAGCAAGTTCAAGGCTTCACCATATCTATGCTACATCTACACGGATTGTCCATTACTCGCCATGCATATATCCCCATACATCTCCATGTGCAAGATCAGCTGGCCAGATAGCCAAGAACCGACAATGAAGACGTTTATTTATCTTGGTCTCTGTCCATCTGCTCACTACAGGCTATTTCCTGGATAACAAATTTCCGTTTCCAGAAGCTTTTAACGATTTACCGAGATTCACCAGAATTCACTTGAATACTTGTTTCATAAATTAAGAAAATAATTGACGTTCTGTCATGACGCATTCTGCGTTCTGATCCCAGCCGCCATGACGGATGTCATTGTCAATGCATCGCCGATAAATATCTACGTGTATAATTTTCCGCCCTGGTGAGTTTATAGGACGACTATATAATCCCTTCCCTGGATGCCTCTGTTCAAAATCGTGATGTTTTAGCTGTTGTTTTTAAACTGCGGGCGGCGGGTAACAAAAATACAACATGCAGCAGACGCCATATACCGCCATGATACCGTTCTGTCTTGCCGTGCTGTGTCAGACCTTCAGGCTGGAGATTGTATGACACTTGTGGTGTCAGATCTCTCATTTTTCTGTCTGGACTTTCTGACTTAGTATTAAATCTGATCGCCAATGGTCACGATGTCGCGGATGTAAATGCGTCTATACCAAGTGCTAGTGCTGAATTAGTACGTATACTATCAGGGCACGTTGTATAAGATATCTACACAATCCATGACTGGCTCTGTCTGTCCATTGTTCTCAATTTCCCGCCCTCTTCCAAATCCATATGTCTCTTTTCTTTCTCTCCCTGTTGTTCTTCTATCTCTCCCTATCGATCTGTACTCTCCTTCCGCATTCCGCCCGTCAATCTCTCCATTCCTTACCCCCTCTCGTTCTGTCTCTGTCTCTCTCTCTCTCTCTCTCTCTCTCTCTCTCTCTCTCTCTGTCTCTCTCTATTTGTCTGTCTCTCTCGTCTATTTATCTTTCTCTGTTTCTGTCTGCCTCTCTGTCTGCCTCTCTTTCTCTGTCTCTATCTGTCTGTCTCTGTCTTTCTCTCTCGTCTCTCGTCTCTCTCTCTCTCTCTCTCTCTCTCTCTCTCTCTCTCTCTCTCTCTCTCTCTCTCTCTCTCTCTCTCATACACTTGACGTCACTTAAACAACCAGTCATAAACCAGACATTTCAACACAACTAGATTGGATTTCATATATTTGATGTCTGGCCATAATTGATAAATGGAAAACTGGATATTACCACTTGCCAATGACATTTTACTATCGACGGATGTTGGAACTCATTGCAGCGTTCACTGATGTAATAAACACGTGGCAGCCCAGCGCGATGCTAGGAGCTACGAAGATCAATCAAATGAGGGATTATATAACGTTTAGGTTCCAACAGCGGCAAGACACTTGTCTTTAGACCGATGGATAATTATTGGGATGGTTGGATGATCTAATGATCTACATTGCCCACTAAAGCACCGTGAAAGAAGAGATACTAAACAGATATGACGACGGAAGAAAGCTGCCCGCTTATCGAACCTTGCACGTCGATTCTTTGCCTTATTGTGTGCACGTCAATGCCCAATAACTCACTGTCCGTACTGGTCTTCCAAGACATGCTTGCTTTCAAAGAGAACCAATAACTAACGCGGATTAGTAGCACTATCCATATTGCACAGCTGTTCCTTACATGATTGCGTCACGTTCCACAATATAAATGATGAAGTCATTTAACGTTGGCGTTAATCCCCAGCACTTCTAAAGCCAATACTGTTATATACAATATGGACATTAAGTAAAGTGGTAATCTGACACAGGCAGTTCAGTTTGCCATAAGAAACGCTTTATTTACGTTTGAGACCATCCTAAGTTGACGTTGTTTTATGGAAGTTGACCCAACTTTGTGGGCAATGGAAAGTAGGATTACGAGTACTGCCGTCTGAGAAATAACCTCACATGGTCTCACAGCTTGATTTAATGTGGAAATAACATTTGAAGAAAATGAATGGTGATTGAGGAACAGATATACTGTCTTTAGGTGAGATGTGTTACATTATCACTATGTTTTACTACTCAATGGAGACAACTATTGATTGGAGCGGCTGGATCGATCGAGAATGGTTTAATATAATGTTGATCCCACCGAAAAGAAACTATAGTATATCATTATCAATCTAATTCAAATGTCAAATTTAGATTATTATGAGTTCCTACGATAGTGTAATATTGAATAAGATAGCATACTCCTCAGAAACAACAAACAAAACAAAAAAATATTGTGGAGTAGGGTATCCTTTCACAAAGCTCTCTTATCTACTAAGAGACTGGTAGCGCTCTCTTAGCAGTGTATTAGCTATCGGCA
>JAUTBQ010171604.1:0-11714 GCA_032361185.1 Lepetodrilus ovalis | reverse complement strand
TAGCACTATGCTGGATGTTTGATGGTGAGTCGTATCTCATACATAGTGCATCTGAGTAGCACTATGCTGGATGTTTGATGGTGAGTCGTATCTCATACATAGTGCATCTGAGTAGCACTATGCTGGATGTTTGCACTATACAAATATTTATATATTAAATAATCAAAATCTGCCGAGAGATATCTTGGACATGGACCCAGGTTTTAGGACAATTTCCCCCGGACCTGGACCCAATACATGGAAATCTGATTAGCTTTCATAGTTACAGATAAGGTTAGTGTTAGGGGTAAGAAAATATTTTATTCACATTTTGGGTCACACAAGCTAATCAGCTAATTGGGTTTGGGTCTGATGAATAGACCACAGGTCCAGGTCTGTTTCTGGGTCTCTGAGTCCGGGTCCATGGTATACAGTAGATCTCACCTTGTATGTATTCCTGCCAGTATCTGACAATGCTGCATACAGCTCTACTGCAGCACTATGTGCTATAGGTGTTGTATCACACTATGTGCTATAGGTGTTGTATCACACTATGTGCTATAGGTGTTGCAAGTTGTGATACATGTACGCTGAACTTTATTCCCTATGACAGTATTTTGTTTAGTTTATCTTGTAACATAATCTGCTTATCAATCATTGTAGTCAGTGTAGGATAACACACACAAACTATGTGTTCCATAACATCCACAAACAATATTGGGTGCAGATGAACCAAAGATTATTTGAGAAAAATTTTCAGTGTGCCTTCTGTTAAGGAAATAGGAAATGATAGCATTTTAATTTGTGACACAATTTGATAAAGATTATGGTATAATTAAATTAAATGTATATCCAAACAGAACCTTTGATCAGGGTACTTTATACTACTACAGTATATCCATGTTAAATCTCAAAATTTTAGAAATTAAGAAAATATTAAGGTGGTCATTCTCCAAAGGCCCAATGTTAATGGTGGTCAAATATGTCATTTTCAGTGGGGTCGCACATACACATTTACCATTGCAAATTTACAAATGACCCCAGGACTCCCTTTATTTTCGGACACTGCCATATTCCATCTCCCCTAGGGAAGCGTAGAACTCTGAGTTTTGCTTGACTAAATTTCTATGCTTCACAAAATACTATATCCATTTCTCTTACTGGCATTTGGTACACATGGCATCATTTCTCGAAGCTCTCGTATCTACTACGAGACCATAAGAACTTTCGCAGTGATGTCTTAGTATGTCGCGATCAGGCCCCGAGATTACGAAACTTTCTGAGTACGATCTCATACTCAACTCAGAATTTTGTTCATAAAACGGCATGTGACGTCATAGCCGTTGAGTCTTGGGCTATGACGTCACATGACGTTTTATGAACAAAACTCTCTGAGTTGATTATGAAATGGTACTCAAGAGAGTTTCGTAATCTCGGGGCCAGGCACTAGAGTCTCACAGGGGATATGAAAGCTTCCAGAAATGATACCCTTGAGCTTTACCTGAGTGCACGCCAGCGTGACAGATATAGCATGCAGTGCAGCGCGTGCACCACAGAGTGCACAACATAATGCCACGGAGCGCACAAGAATATAAACAGGCTCAACGAACTTTACAGCTGCTCTTGTCTTGATAATGCTAAAAAAAATATTTATTTTAAAAAAAAAATTAAAATAAATTCATGGTGTATTAACATTGTATTTATCAACAACTGGATGTATCCTTTGAAAAGTAAATTTCTGCAGATTTGACCCAAATTCCAAGTTAATGGATTTGTAATAATGTACCCTTTGAAAAGTAAACTGCTGCATTTTTGACCCAACTTTCAAGTTAAAGGATGAAAAAAAGTCAGGATTTAGGGAATGAATAAATGAAAAGATTTAGAAGTAGTTCTTTAAAGTTTGAGCAGGATGAGCAGGTGGTTTGTTTGTTTTGCTGAGTCGGGGAATTTAATTTACTTGTACAGAATTCATGTATTTCAACTTTAAAATTAGAAAACCTTGGTTAGTCTATTTTGAGCACATACTTCCACCCATCTTTGACAATAGAGATTGGTTTGCACGCTATTACAGGTGTCTGCACTTAAAGTCACAGTTTGTTGACATATTTCATGGTCAAATGTATTTTACCTGAAAGTATGTACATTTGATTTGTCTACACATATATTGGGCAACAAGCTACATTTTCTGCAGATCCTACTAGTTTTCAATATTTTCACCTTTTACTTATTTTTTTTATCTTGCAATTTTTAATCTGTGGGGATATATATTATGAAAAGATTGAAAATCAGGGGGACTTGCGGAAAGTGTAAATATTATGTTTGTTATTGGAAGTCAATACTATAAAAAAAACTCTTAACTTAAACACTTCATTGATTGACACATTTAGCTTGGCAAACCTCCAAACGGATTTTCATATAGATTTTCTATTATCACTACGGTTCAATGATAATAATTTCTATATTGTTGGATATAACATTCACCATTTTCATTCATTTACCTTGGTTCTCCTGTATAAGACTAAAGAAACCATATTCAACCTTAGCAAAAGTATTGTCTATGACTAAGGTTCAAGTTAAGGTTACCTATAGTTTCATGCATTGATACTTGTTTCTAAAACACACTTGAATAGTCTTTGCAATTCCCCTAGATATTGCAATCTATTCAAACAAACGTTTTCCTACCTCTGTCAGATTTAATATGGATTTTGCCAAAAATTAATGTATACCCAATCTTTCCAGAACCCATACAATGTCCAAACTTCGTTGGACGCGAACCGGAATCCCTCCCCCGGAACGGAACCAACTGGGCCAACCTCCTCGTCAACAACATCTTCCCGTGCAATGGCATCGTCAAGGCGTGGGAGTACTACCGTCTCATTCAGGCCGGAGTGGCGTACGTTGGAGTCTGGAAGCAGGTCTCGGACAACGAGTTTACCCTGGTCCGGAAAACGGAACTTCCTCCAGCTCCGACCGGAATCCGCATCGTGCAGCTCCAGAATCCCATCAAAGTGGAGAGCGGCGACTTCATCGGAATCTTCTACCCACGTGAGACGGCCAACAATGTTATTGCCAGTGCCACCCTAGACGACGACATCATTCCGTCTAACGAAATGTTCCAGGATTATTACGTGCAGTTGTTCGATGACATGGTGCAGGAAGGGGTCCCGTTCAACATTGAGAGTGTGCCGTATTCAAAGACGGACGCCACGTTTGCGATCCGCGCTCTTATGGAATACACAGGAGTTGGGCCCATAGGTTTGTAGCTCTTCATTTTTTTCCGTTGAATTTTGCATCAAAATGTTTCTTTGGGGAATAATGGAGAGGATATTTGCAACAATTTTGTTGTTGTTTGAACTTGCATCCCATCACGATGACACATCACAACGTAAAATCCAACATATTTTAGACATCGTATCGACATCATATGCCGTGATGTGCTGGCTGGGTTTATGCAATAGTGTAGTTAGCGCTTGTCCATATTTAGAAATAATATTTGCAATTTCTTCATGGAAGTTTATCTTAAATTACCATTGTGTAACCCTGTTGGTAACAAAAGTATCAACAATAACTAATTACACGTGTATGTACAGTAAATACATGTACTCATAAATACATTGCACATGAACATCTAAGGAATACTCTTTAAAACATATTAGTGAATGAAATGTTAACATCTATGAGCAACTCGTTAAATTCGTTAAAGTTTTATGCTCGCTAACATATTATGATTTACAGTATACACGTATATAATAGAAATATTATTTTAGTATTATATTGTCCACATCATTTTCTAAAGCCATCAGAAATTAAAGACAAGACATACAAATACAGTGTCCCCTCGATATAACGCTTATAGTACCAGCCTTATAGGATAGTACAGGTAAATAGCAAAAATGAAAATGGGATCCACATCTGACCCCGCCTTGTATCTGAATCCGCTCTGTATCGAACAGCCTTATATCGAGGGGACATCAAGGGGACACTGTAGTTATATTGGAATATCAAAATTGGTTTCTATGATTACTGTTTAGACCTATTTTATTCCATTGGAAAAGGAATGAATGCATGTTATTCCAAGTTAGGTGACACTCTAAATTTACAAGATGACAAACCTGAATTTTACTAGGCATAGAATTCTTTCTCTTTTACCAATTGACATATGTCTCATAGTACAAGCATTATTGGGGTTAATAGTACCTAACAGACCTTGAAAACAAATTACCTGTCTTCTTATCTGTGAGTAGGATCTGTCTATTTGCTTTCAGAGAGTGCCAGAGTGATTTTACGGGTGATTGCTCTGCTTTCGCAATCCATATGATTCCTGGCCACTCAAGTAGTTATGTTATGACATAGATTATTTCCACTTTTGTGATTCTTCATTCAGGAGAGTGTTCAAGGGGCACATAATCCTATAAGTACCTGCTGTTGGTAATGGAACTGTTGACCTTTCTGTTACGAACCCAGTAACGTTAAGAGTTTGGGCTACCACTACACGTGGCATTGGTGAAGCACACACATGTCACTTTCAGGATAGATATACAAACAATGATACACATGTGTAGTTCATTCAGCCACCAGAAGTGTCCCCTTCAATATATGAATATATATGGTTGCAATAAGAAAATCTATACCTGTTTGTCATCTACTATAAAAAAAAGTTTCTTATGCAATATTTAAATTTTCAAAAGGAAACACGTGAGAAATTTAATAGAAAATACAACTTTAAAATGTTTCAGTATTTTATGGTTGTATTTTTTTTTATGGTTGTATTTTAAAGACATAATATCACAGATATTTATGGTTGTTTTGGACATACATGTAATCATGTTTGTACTTCCCAAAACCTTTCCACCGATGTATTGTAGGCAAAATTCAATTTCAACAAGCCATTTCGGACTTTGCCCGTTATAACCACCTGAATATGGTCGTAGTTCGTTTTGCTTCATATATATATTAATGCAAGGGGAAATCATTCCCAAAGTCATACTATGAAAGACTATCATCACCAATGTTTGCTCAACATATCAAGTAATGCATCAAAGACAAGATAATTATTGGTCCGTAACCTTAATTCATATACAATATGAAATTTGTGTTAACTATCGAGTGTTAGGGAATAAGTGCATTAGTAAATAACAACGTTTGGGTAGGCAAATCAAGCGTGGAAATTTGTTTGTCTGTTATATAGGTCAACCAGCTGTGATAGTATGCCTTTAAGATTTATTCAACCATGATTTTCTTATTTGGCCTGTTATTTTTATTCTTCTATCAGCTGAAATTAACCTAATAAAACAGTAATTTTGATTTAACCAACAGGAAGAGAGTTAAAATGGTTACTTGGTAATGTATAAATGTGATGATGTTGATTATGCAGAAATTCAATTATATCTATACAATTATCATAATTATTGAACAAATATGCACTAAAATATACTGGGGCAAAGAATTTATTATTTGTTATTATTGTTTTCAAAACAGCAGTATTTTTGTGTGCAGCCTAATATTAATTTTTAGACATGTCATTATAATGAAATTTGTTAAATATATATATATTTTCTATATCTTTACCTATGTTAATGTTCTTTTATTACTTAATTTACCATAAGTAAAAAATGTATGATTATCATTTTACATGTCAAAGTTTTACAATCAGTATTACTGACTAGCATGCATGTAGTGGTATAGACACAGATATAGGTCGGCTTGTCCTATTTCCATTGTAATGAGCTGAAGTATGTCTATGAATCCCTCCCAAAGAAAAGAGGGATGTACAAGAGTTTAACATTATTTGCATTAGAGAACTGTGGCACCAATACTGCCATCAAACTGGGTCATTGTGACCCACTTATTTTTCTCACACTGTACCCATGCTCCCACCCCCACCCTGATCTCACATAATTAACCCCCAAATCACACCTCGGACCTCGCTGAATTGCCCTCAGACCTCCGGAATTGCCCGTGTCAAGTGGCTGCCTAGGTAGTGAGAGATTTAGAAGGGTTTAGAAGTGTCAACCTATCTTTGTCCTGGGTGGATTAAGAGAAGATGATACACTCTGGGATGTGTTATCAGTGTATATTCCACCCGACACATCTCAAATACCTTCCCTGGCTGTGTCATATACCTCCCACTGTCTGGATTATACCATATCACACCACACCCAGAAATTATGAAACCTTTATTTTTTTGTAAGATTTCAGTTTCAACTCACATTATTTTCATAAATTCCCATATTGAATTTGAGATTGAGCATGAAATCATACTCAAAAGGTTGCACAATCTCCCATCCAGCCCTGCCTTACATGAAGGGGTCATACTATAGTCCAGGCCCCGAGATTACGAATATCTCTTGAGTACGAGACTCAACGGCTATGACGTCACATGACGTTTTATGAACAAAATTCTGAGTTGAGTATGAGTACGTACTCAGAAAGTTTCGTAATCTTGGGGCCAGGTATTTCACAGATAAGTAGGTAAGTAGGAGGAACATATTTTTCTAATGCAATATTCATCATTATTTTTTTCAAATAGATGTGCACATAATAAATGTTTGAAAACATGTTCTAGATATCCTGATAAAATAAAATTAACTTTTTTATCAGTCGGTCAGAGGAAACAAAGCATTTTTTTAAGTTTGGCCCAACATGATCTTTATTATTCCTGGTCTAGTGTCGAGAATATGAAATTCTTTGAGTATGATCTCGTACTCGAGCTCAAATTTTATAGAGAGATTTAGGAAAAAAAATGGATTGTCACACTTTGTATGTTATGTTCAGTAGTGTATGATGCAGAGGTGAGATGCAGGATGAGATTCAGGTGCGAGATGTGATTGAGGGGCAAGATGTGATTGAGGTGTGAGATGCGATTCAGGTGTGGGATATTATGGAGGTGTGATGTGATTGAGGTGCGAGATGCACTTGAGGTGTGGGATGTGATTGAGGTGTGAGATATGATTGAGATGCAGGATGTGATCGAGGTGCAAGTGTGATTGAGGTGCAGGATCTGCAGTTTGGTATGCAAGGTATGCACACATTATGCTGTGTAAGGTATGCATGAGGTGTGGGGTATATTTACGAGGTCCATGAACCAAATGCGAGGTGCCCAACATCAGTTAACCCTCTCTCTGCTGGATTAAGCACAGACACTCCTCTTAAGGGCATCTCTGGTTGACTCCAGCAGGGAGGGGGTTAAACAGATCCTCTAATCGTCATTGTATCGACTATAACTTTCTTTTGTACATTTACCATAAAACCCGTCACCATTCTACTTAAACGGAAATCTCTACATTCAATAGGTGATCATATCTGTCTCCATGCAATAAAATCACACCTAGACAAATCTGACCCATAGATACTGTAGTCAGAGTAGCCAAGGGAACAGTTTAACAGGAAACGTGTTCATCTGAGCATCACAAAATTAATGTTCTCTTTTCTCCATGGGAAACTATCGCATCGAGGACAGATTTATAGACATCCTAGTTATAAGTTATACTACATTGAGCATGACTGACAGGTAGAAAACACACAAACCTTATAGAAATGGCTATATCTTATGCATGTGGTTATATATTGTTCATGACTGATTAGTGTGGAATCGCAATGATTAGGGTAAGATGGCAATAATTCTTACTCAGGTTAAAGATGGATATCGTAAAAACTCAATTTTATATTCAGAAAAGGTTTTATTGATAAACATATGGAGAGATGTTAGACATTTATAAGAGCTTGTCATGCCTAAGGCAAATTGTACTACATATCTGCTAAAATTATGCATGAATCATGTTTTTTTATAGACAGATGCGGAAGTATCTCAATATTTTTATTAATATTATAAATATATTATTATAAAATATTTGTAGAAAGATTTATTATTTTTCTTAGGACAAATACATCAGACAAGACATTGATGACAAAGAAATATGTCTTGTGGTGTAAACTCAATTTGCCTGATGTCATTTAAACAGAATGCATAGGGTGGAGGTGGAGGTGGAGGTGGGGATGGGGATGGGGGTGGGGAAGGTGGATGGTGGATGGGGAAAGGCGGTGGGTAGATAATTTAACTTTCTGCCTTGTTATGTATGACTAACAACTATGATTAATCCAGCATTGAAAAGTACTATTCTGTTTTAAATGTATAGAGAATATATTATGACCATCATAATTAAAACTGGCACTAAAATATTCAGCAAAAAAACAACAACCGATATTAAAGGCATACAATCACGGTTTGTTGATATACTTGAAAGTATATACATTTGATTTGTCTACATAATTATACTGGGCAACAAGCTATATTTCCACATGCCCTACTAGTTTTCAGTATTTTTGTATCTTATTGTATTTTTTAAATTTTTATCTCGTGATAGCAAATACGAAAATGTCAAACGAGAAAACTCACCTGAGAAGCTTCTATATATTATGCACACCTCTACTAGATTCACCTGACTTAACGAGCAGCCAGGTAACATGTGTCACAGGAATACTCCCAGGAATGGTGTGACAAGAGACCACTACCACCAGTCTGGGTTAATTAACAACGTTAACTGACAAAGGATTAATTAATGGGGAGGTGGTAAAATTAACCTGGTAAATACACGGAGACACGAAACACTTAGGAATGTAAATATAAATGATTAATTAATTTTTCATTATTAATTGGAAGAACTATCGCAATATAAAACAATTATAATATTAGCATTAAAAGTGACATTTTCCAATGAAAAACACCTGTAAATATTATTATGAGCTATGAAAAAAAAAGGTACCAACTAAATATATATACAAGCTTTATCCAAAATGTGAAAGAATCATCAGAATTGTATATGATATATTTCCTACCTGAATCCAACATTTAGCACATGTCCATTTATTGCATAGCGGATCCAATACACACCATACTCTGGTATCCTAATGCACTGAAGAGTGGACCCAATTCTCTTGACAATGTACACTATCCTAATGCATCGAACAGTCAGTGGACCCAATTCCTCCTGGCAACATGATCCTATTGCAGTACACTGTGAACCCAATACCTCCTAGCATTAGTACATCCTCTTCTGACATTTACAATGTCAAATGCTTTGGCCTGACCAGTTTTCAGCCAAATTGTTGGTCACTAAGTTCTGTGTCAAGCCATGAACTCGCTGGAATGTGTGTCTTTATTGGGGCTAATCTTCATACTGCCTTTCAGACAACTGAGCTAATTACAACAGTTAACACTCAAATAAATGCATTCTAGGTGTTCACTTGACCCTAAAGACCACACAGTAATCATTTGTGTGTAGGAATCCTATATTAGGTGGGTTTATGTGTAGGAATCCTATATCATAATGCTGTTGACCTTCTTTTAGGATTTAGCTTTCGGCATTGTGCATATTATCTGGCTTACATATTATGTTGTGGAAAAGCATGTTTAGCATCTTATGTAATAATAATATGGATTATAGGTCATGATATCTTGAATAATATATTGATCATCGAATGAGATATTTGTTTTCAAGACCATTTTAGCCTCTTACATCTATAATTATATGGGTCATGAGATGTTGAATAATATATTGACTGTTGAATAAGCTATTTATTTGAGTTTAAAGGCATACAATCATGGTTGATTGGCCTAGATAATGGCCAAATGAATTTCTGTCTGAGACTATTTACGTTTGATTTGTACACCCCAAAGTTGTTATTTACTGGTATACTAAGTCCCCACAACTTGATGTTTATAATAAGTTTCATATGTTATAATAATTATTTGTCCTGACTAATAATTATCTTGTCTTGGTGTATTCATGATATATGAAGCAATCGTAGTTTTTTCGTCGTATTCATTTGAGAGTTATGCCCTCTTGCGTTAATATGAAGAAGGACAAACAACTAAGATTGTTCAGGTTGATATATAAACAGCAAAATCTAGTTTGTTGAAATTTAATTTTGCTTACCGTACAACAGTAGAAAGGTTTTTGGAAGTACATCATAATTATATGTATGTCAAGTGAATGTACTTTGTAGTTGTAGCTGGGAACTAGTAAAAAACGGCCATAAATATCTGTGATAGTATGCCTTTAAATTATATAAATTTAGTGTAGCATTGCACAACATATACCGCAAGATAAAACAAAGATACATGTAGCAGGCTAGAGACTATAGCAGGAGAGAGATGTATAGAGCGTTAGAATACTTCTCCCAGATCTAAAATAGTTTCATAGATGGGAAAGTTTGGTTTGCATTAATATTGTATCTGTTATATCCGCGAAACCCAGACCATCGACTGATGTAAAGTAAGCATATGGTGTGTGTTTCCAGGATGAATGTGAATCACTACCATAAATTAATGCATGTATAGTGTATTCCGTACAGCTAGATCATCGAGATGCCGCTAATAATGATTATGAGAAACCGTCTTGCCGGACTCACGTGTTGGTTGTCTTCAGTGAACACCTGCTACCGCAGCGATAGGGTGGAGGTATACTTCTAGTTCCATGTTTGTTAGCTATTTTAAAATTAGACTAGCATCTACGTCGCAAAGTATCTGTTCTCGAATAAAAACTCCATTTAATCCATGAACGGTATATTTTTGAGCGATCAATACCGTACACTTTATACCGACTCATGATAAATACCCTGGGAAATCTGCATGTGGTTGGAGTTGGGTTTTACATGAAACCGACTAGAAATGGCGTTGGTGTCGGTAGTGCGTGCTGTACGTGACGTCACAACCACGTGATGGATCACTTGATCTGGTTTAGACTCTACCTTTGATAGCGGGTAGATCTGAACGTCATCACAGGACTACAGTTCTCCATCTCAGTGGAATATGTCTACCCAGTCTGTATCAGCATTATTGTACTGATCAACACGGCGCGCAGTCACCATTGTGTAACCATACGTAGGATGTGCCAACATTAACATTCATACAACAATATCATTTGAAAACGTACATGCTAAAACCACACATAAATACATTGCTCATATACTTCCCATTGGTCACGTTTTATATGCAATAATCATAAGATAAAATGTAATCTCAAAATATCACACTCGGCAAACGAGATCGTGCAAATGTCTGCCAGAGCTAATTCTCCGCATGGTCTTCTGCATCGGGATTTTGGAGAAGAGAAGAGAAAAAATAACAGTAATATTTCCTAATGATCATTGTCTTTTTTATTTTTCAAAGGATTTATGAAAATTACTTCCTCAGGGCCTAGTTTAGCGGAAGAGAAATGGCGCCAAGACAACTGTATGTTTGTAGAGGATCCATCATAGGGCAGCCGAGAGTTGGTGTCGACATAGGACAGAAACCTGTCACTGATATGGACCAGAACGGCACCGATGTATGTGGGCTGTCGAATAATATTTACTTAATATGTTAATAATGATGGTTTGGCAGGACATGATAGTCAGCCACATGTTCATGGGTGGCAAGATAGTTATTATCTAGCTAGAATTCTAGCATTGTTTGTCAGCAACATGACAGGATAGTTTAACCATGAACTGTTTACTATTAATGACAGGAACTGTTGCTATATGCATGGCAGGATAGGACTAACTTACACAATGATTATTACATGACAGGATAGTTTTCCTCATGAGTGGCATGATAAATAGTGTTCAAATGTCCTATTCATGGCATAATAAGTTGTCACATGTGTCATCATGCTCTCTTGACAGCGAGAACACAACAGTCTGTGTTACACGCTGTCACACTACGAGGGTTTTCGTGTGTTCAGCATTATACAGAA